>JALGBA010001663.1:0-31090 GCA_023970755.1 Azemiops feae | reverse complement strand
TAGATCTGGAAAGGAAGTGATTTTTCCTCTTTGGCTGCCTGAGGGAACCGGAATAAATCTAACTTGAGCTTTGACTCTAAATTCTACCCTTCTGAATGGGATTTTACTACCAAGTGCGAGAAATCCCATTCAGCTAGAAAGGTAGAATTATTAGTATCAATTGCGAGATGTACGTTGGGGTAATTTCTCAGAGAAAGCTCACATCCCTAAACCAAGTAGTATTTTGGCTGCTATGCCATCCCGGAGCAATCTGAATATGTTTGCTTTTCAAATTTCATCCCTGTCTCAAAACTCGAGATTTCTGGTTGAATGGGATTTTAAACACCAATTGGAATGTTTTCCATTTGTTAACTGTTCACAGAAAGGTTAGATCTGGAAAGGAAGTGATTTTTCCTCTTTGGCAGCCTGAAGGAACCGGAATAAATCTAACTTGAGCTTTAACTCTAAATTCTACCCTTCTGAATGGGATTTTACTACCAAGTGCGAGAAATCCCATTCAGCTAGAAAGGTAGAATTATTAGTATCAATTGCGAGATGTACGTTGGGCTAATTTCTCAGAGAAAGCTCACATCCTTAAACCAAGTAGTATTTTGGCTGCTATGCCATCCCGGCGCAATCTCTATATCTTTCCTTTTCAAATTTCATCCCTGTCTCAAAATTAGAGATTTCTGGTTGAATGGGATTTTAAACATCAATTGGAATGTTTTCCACTTGTTAACTGTTCACAGAAAGCTTAGATCTGGAAAGGAAGTGATTTTTACTCTTTGGAGCCTGCGGGAACGGAATAAATCTTAACTCTGAGCTTTAATTCTAAATTCTACCCGTCTGCCTGGATATTTATCCCAAAATGCGAGAAATCCCATTCAGCTAGAAAGGCTGAGAATTATTAGTTCAATTAGTAGTTGGTAATTTCTCAGAGAAAGCTCACATCCTAAACCAAGTAGTATTTCGGCTGCTGTGTTCCATCCCGGCGCAATTCTGATATGTTTGCTTTTCAAATTTCATCCCTGTCTCAAAATTCGAAGATTTCGGGTTGAATGGGATTTTAAACACCAATGGAATGTTTTCCATTGTAACTATTCACAGAAATCGCAGATGCGGAAAGGACGTGGTTTTTCTCTTGAAAAAACTGAGGGAACCTGAATAAACTTTATTATTTAGCTATTATTTGTCTCAAAATCCAACAAACGCTGTCTGAATGGGATTTTGGCTGCTATGCCATCCCGGCACAATCTGAATATGTTTGGTTTTCAAATTTCATCCCTGTCTCAAAATTCGAGATTTATGGTTGAATCGGATTTTAAACACCAATTGGAATGTTTTCCATTTGTTAACTGTTCACAGAAAGCTTATATCTGGAAAGGAAGTGATTTTTCTTCTTTGGCAGCCTGAGGGAACCAGAATAAATCTAACTTGAACTTTGACTCTAAATTCTACCCTTCTGAATGGGACTTTACTACCAAATGCGAGAAATCCCATTCAGCTAGAAAGGTAGAATTATTAGTATCAATTGCGAGATGTACGTTGGGCTAATTTCTCAGAGAAAGCTCACATCCTTAAACCAAGTAGTATTTTGGCTGCTATGCCATCCCGGCGCAATCTCAATATGTTTGCTTTTCAAATTTCATCCCTGTCTCAAAATTTGAGATTTCTGGTTGAATGGGATTTTAAACACCAATTGGAATGTTTTCCATTTGTTAACTGTTCACAGAAAGGTTAGATCTGGAAAGGAAGTGATTTTTCCTCTTTGGCAGCCTGAGGGAACCGGAATAAATCTAACTTGAGCTTTAACTCTAAATTCTACCCTTCTTAATGGGACTTTACTACCAAATGCGAGAAATCCCATTCAGCTAGAAAGGTAGAATTATTAGTATCAATTAGTACGTTGGGCTAATTTCTCAGATAAAGCTCACATCCCTAAACCAAGTAGTATTTTGGCTGCTGTGCCATCCCGGCGCAAGTCTGAATATGTTTGCTTTTCAAATTTCATCCTGTCTCAAATCGAGATTTCTGGTGAATAGGATTTAACACCAATGGAAAGGTTTTCCATTTGTGAACTGTTCACAGAAAGCTTAGATCTGAAAGGAAGTGATTGTTCCTCTTTGGCAGCTGAGGGAACTGGAATAAATCTAACTTGAGCTTGACTTGGACGCTAAATTCTACCATTCTGAAATGGGATTTTACTAACAATTCGGAGAAATCCCATTCAGCTAGAAAGGTAGAATTTAGTATCAATTGCGAGATGATCGTTGGGCTAATGATCAGAGAAAGCTCACTCCTTAAAACCAAGTAGTATTTTGGCTGCTATGCCATCCGGGACCAATCTATATAGTTTATTTTCAAATTTAATCCCTGTCTCAAAATTCGCGATTCTGGTTGAATGGATTAAACACCAATTGAATGTTCCCATTTGTTAACTGTCCAGAAAGGTTAGATCTGGAAAGGAAGTGATTTTTCCTCTTTGGCAGCCTGAGGTAACCGGAATAAATCTAACTTGAGCTTTAACTCTAAATTCTACCTTTCTGAATGGGATTTTACTACCAAATGCGAGAAATCCCATTCAGCTAGAAAGGTAGAATTATTAGTATCAATTAGTACGTTGGGCTAATTTCTCAGAGAAAGCTCACATCCTTAAACCAAGTAGTATTTTGGCTGCTATGCCATCCCGGCGCAATCTCTATATGTTTCCTTTTCAAATTTCATCCCTGTCTCAAAATTCGAGATTTCTGGTTGAATGGGATTTTAAACACCAATTGGAATGTTTTCCATTTGTTAACTGTTCACAGAAAGGTTAGATCTGGAAAGGAAGTGATTTTTCCTCTTTGGCAGCCTGAGGTAACCGGAATAAATCTAACTTGAGCTTTAACTCTAAATTCTACCCTTCTGAATGGGATTTTACTACCAAATGCGAGAAATCCCATTCAGCTAGAAAGGTAGAATTATTAGTATCAATTAGTACGTTGGGCTAATTTCTCAGAGAAAGCTCACATCCCTAAATCAAGTAGTATTTTGGCTGCTGTGCCATCCCGGCGCAATCTGAATATGTTTGCTTTTCAAATTTCATCCCTGTCTCAAAATTCGAGATTTCTGGTTGAATCGGATTTTATACACCAATTGGAATGTTTTCCATTTGTTAACTGTTCACAGAAAGCTTAGATCTGGAAAGGAAGTGATTTTTCCTCTTTGGCAGCCTGAGGGAACCGGAATAAATCTAACTTGAGCTTTGACTCTATATTCTACCTTTCTGAATGGGATTTTACTACCAATTGTGAGAAATCCCATTCAGCTAGAAAGGTAGAATTGTTAGTATCAATTAGTACGTTGGGCTAATTTCTCAGAGAAAGCTCACATCCCTAAACCAAGTAGTATTTTGGCTGCTGTGCCATCCCGGAGCAATCTCAATATGTTTCCTTTTCAAATTTCATCCCTGTCTCAAAATTAGAGATTTCTGGTTGAATGGGATTTTAAACACCAATTGGAATGTTTTCCACTTGTTAACTATTCACAGAAATCTCAGATCTGGAAAGGAAGTGGTTTTTCCTCTTTGACAGCCTGAGGGAACCTGAATAATCTTTATTATTTAGCTATTATTTGTCTCAAAATCCAACAAAATCTGGCTGGATGGGATTTTGGCTGCTATGCCATCCCGGCACAATCTGAATATGTTTGCTTTTCAAATTTCATCCCTGTCTCAAAATTCGAGATTTCTGGTTGAATGGGATTTTAAACACCAATTGGAATGTTTTCCACTTGTTAACTATTCACAGAAATCTCAGATCTGGAAAGGAAGTGGTTTTTCCTCTTTGAAAAACTGAGGGAACCTGAATAAACTTTATTATTTAGCTATTATTTGTCTCAAAATCCAACAAACGCTGTCTGAATGGGATTTTGGCTGCTATGCCATCCCGGCACAATCTGAATATGTTTGCTTTTCAAATTTCATCCCTGTCTCAAAATTCGAGATTTATGGTTGAATCGGATTTTAAACACCAATTGGAATGTTTTCCATTTGTTAACTGTTCACAGAAAGCTTATATCTGGAAAGGAAGTGATTTTTCCTCTTTGGCAGCCTGAGGGAACTGGAATAAATCTAACTTGAGCTTTGACTCTAAATTCTACCCTTCTGAATGGGATTTTACTACCAATTGCGAGAAATCCCATTCAGCTAGAAAGGTAGAATTATTAGTATCAATTGCGAGATGTACGTTGGGCTAATTTCTCAGAGAAAGCTCACATCCTTAAACCAAGTAGTATTTTGGCTGCTATGCCATCCCGGACCAATCTCTATATGTTTCCTTTTCAAATTTCATCCCTGTCTCAAAATTCGAGATTTCTGGTTGAATGGGATTTTAAACACCAATTGGAATGTTTTCCACTTGTTAACTATTCACAGAAATGTCAGATCTGGAAAGGAAGTGATTTTTCCTCTTTGGCAGCCTGAGGGAACCGGAATAAATCTAACTTGAGCTTTAACTCTAAATTCTACCCTTCTGAATGGGATTTTACTACCAAATGCGAGAAATCCCATTCAGCTAGAAAGGTAGAATTATTAGTATCAATTAGTACGTTGGGCTAATTTCTCAGAGAAAGCTCACGTCCCTAAACCAAGTAGTATTTTGGCTGCTGTGCCATCCCGGAGCAATCTCAATATGTTTCCTTTTCAAATTTCATCCCTGTCTCAAAATTAGAGATTTCTGGTTGAATGGGATTTTAAACACCAATTGGAATGTTTTCCACTTGCTAACTATTCACAGAAATCTCAGATCTGGAAAGGAAGTGGTTTTTCCTCTTTGACAGCCTGAGGGAACCTGAATAAACTAACTTGAGCTTTGACTTATATTCTACCCTTCTGGGAATGGGATTTATTACAAGTGGAAAGAAAATCCAATTCAGAAGAAAGGCGAGAAATTGTTTAGTATCAATTAGTACGTTGGCTAATTTCTCAGAGAAAGCTCACACCCTAAACCAAGTAGTATTTGGTTGCTATGCCACCGGGAGCATCCAATATGTTTCCTTTCAAATTTCATCCCTGTCTCAAATTCGAGGATTTCTGGTTGAATGGGATTCTAAAACCAATGGGATGCTTTCCACTTGTTAAATATTCACAGAAATCTCAGACTGGAAAGAAGTGGTTTTCCTCTTGAAAACTGAGGGAACCTGAATAAACTTTATTATTTAGCTATTATTTGTCTCAAAATCCAACAAACGCTGTCTGAATGGGATTTTGGCTGCTATGCCATCCCGGCACAATCTGAATATGTTTGCTTTTCAAATTTCATCCCTGTCTCAAAATTCGAGATTTATGGTTGAATCGGATTTTAAACACCAATTGGAATGTTTTCCATTTGTTAACTGTTCACAGAAAGCTTATATCTGGAAAGGAAGTGATTTTTCTTCTTTGGCAGCCTGAGGGAACCAGAATAAATCTAACTTGAACTTTGACTCTAAATTCTACCCTTCTGAATGGGACTTTACTACCAAATGCGAGAAATCCCATTCAGCTAGAAAGGTAGAATTATTAGTATCAATTGCGAGATGTACGTTGGGCTAATTTCTCAGAGAAAGTTCACATCCTTAAACCAAATAGTATTTTGTCTGCTATGCCATCCCGGCGCAATCTCAATATGTTTTCTTTTCAAATTTCATCCCTGTCTCAAAATTCGAGATTTCTGGTTGAATGGGATTTTAAACACCAATTGGAATGTTTTCCATTTGTTAACTGTTCACAGAAAGCTTAGATCTGGAAAGGAAGTGATTTTTCCTCTTTGGCAGCCTGAGGGAACCGGAATAAATCTAACTTGAGCTTTGACTCTATATTCTACCTTTCTGAATGGGATTTTACTACCAATAGTGAGAAATCCCATTCAGCTAGAAAGGTAGAATTGTTAGTATCAATTAGTACGTTGGGCTAATATCTCAGAGAAAGCTCACATCCCTAAACCAAGTAGTATTTTGGCTGCTATGCCATCCCGGAGCAATCTCAATATGTTTCCTTTTCAAATTTCATCCCTGTCTCAAAATTCGAGATTTCTTGTTGAATGGGATTTTAAACACCAATTGGAATGTTTTCCACTTGTTAACTATTCACAGAAATCTCAGATCTGGAAAGGAAGTGGTTTTTCCTCTTTGAAAAACTGAGGGAACCTGAATAAACTTTATTATTTAGCTATTATTTGTCTCAAAATCCAACAAACGCTGTCTGAATGGGATTTTGGCTGCTATGCCATCCCGGCACAATCTGAATATGTTTGCTTTTCAAATTTCATCCCTGTCTCAAAATTCGAGATTTATGGTTGAATCGGATTTTAAACACCAATTGGAATGTTTTCCATTTGTTAACTGTTCACAGAAAGCTTATATCTGGAAAGGAAGTGATTTTTCTTCTTTGGCAGCCTGAGGGAACCAGAATAAATCTAACTTGAACTTTGACTCTAAATTCTACCCTTCTGAATGGGATTTTACTACCAATTTGCGAGAAATCCCATTCAGCTAGAAAGGTAGAATTATTAGTATCAATTGCGAGATGTACGTTGGGCTAATTTCTCAGAGAAAGCTCACATCCTTAAACCAAGTAGTATTTTGGCTGCTATGCCATCCCGGCGCAATCTCAATATGTTTGCTTTTCAAATTTCATCCCTGTCTCAAAATTCGAGATTTCTGGTTGAATGGGATTTTAAACACCAATTGGAATGTTTTCCATTTGTTAACTGTTCACAGAAAGGTTAGATCTGGAAAGGAAGTGATTTTTCCTCTTTGGCAGCCTGAGGGAACCGGAATAAATCTAACTTGAGCTTTAACTCTAAATTCTACCCTTCTGAATGGGATTTTACTACCAAATGCGAGAAATCCCATTCAGCTAGAAAGGTAGAATTATTAGTATCAATTAGTACGTTGGGCTAATTTCTCAGAGAAAGCTCACATCCCTAAACCAAGTAGTATTTTGGCTGCTGTGCCATCCCGGCGCAATCTGAATATGTTTGCTTTTCAAATTTCATCCCTGTCTCAAAACTCGAGATTTCTGGTTGAATCGGATTTTATACACCAATTGGAATGTTTTCCATTTGTTAACTGTTCACAGAAAGCTTAGATCTGGAAAGGAAGTGATTTTTCCTCTTTGGCAGCCTGAGGGAACTGGAATAAATCTAACTTGAGCTTTGACTCTAAATTCTACCCTTCTGAATGGGATTTTACTACCAATTGCGAGAAATCCCATTCAGCTAGAAAGGTAGAATTATTAGTATCAATTGCGAGATGTACGTTGGGCTAATTTCTCAGAGAAAGCTCACATCCTTAAACCAAGTAGTATTTTGGCTGCTATGCCATCCCGGCGCAATCTCTATATGTTTCCTTTTCAAATTTCATCCCTGTCTCAAAATTCGAGATTTCTGGTTGAATGGGATTTTAAACACCAATTGGAATGTTTTCCATTTGTTAACTGTTCACAGAAAGGTTAGATCTGGAAAGGAAGTGATTTTTCCTCTTTGGCAGCCTGAAGGAACCGGAATAAATCTAACTTGAGCTTTAACTCTAAATTCTACCCTTCTGAATGGGATTTTACTATCAAATGCGAGAAATCCCATTCAGCTAGAAAGGTAGAATTATTAGTATCAATTAGTACGTTGGGCTAATTTCTCAGAGAAAGCTCACATCCCTAAACCAAGTAGTATTTTGGCTGCTTTGCCATCCCGGCGCAATCTGAATATGTTTGCTTTTCAAATTTCATCCCTGTCTCAAAATTCGAGATTTCTGGTTGAATCGGATTTTATACACCAATTGGAATGTTTTCCATTTGTTAACTATTCACAGAAATCTCAGATCTGGAAAGGAAGTGGTTTTTCCTCTTTGACAGCCTGAGGGAACCTGAATAATCTTTATTATTTAGCTATTATTTGTCTCAAAATCCAACAAAATCTGGCTGGATGGGATTTTGGCTGCTATGCCATCCCGGCACAATCTGAATATGTTTGCTTTTCAAATTTCATCCCTGTCTCAAAATTCGAGATTTCTGGTTGAATGGGATTTTAAACACCAATTGGAATGTTTTCCACTTGTTAACTGTTCACAGAAAGCTTAGATCTGGAAAGGAAGTGATTTTTCCTCTTTGGCAGCCTGAGGGAACCGGAATAAATCTAACTTGAGCTTTGACTCTAAATTCTACCCTTCTGAATGGGATTTTACTACCACTTTTGAGATATTCCTTTAGTATTAATTGCGAGATGTACGTAAGGGCTAATTTCTCAGAGAAATTAGCCTGAGGGAACCGGAATAAATCTAACTTGAGCTTTAACTCTAAATTCTACCCTTCTGAATGGGATTTTACTACCAATTGCGAGAAATCCCATTCAGCTAGAAAGGTAGAAATATTAGTATCAATTAGTACATTGGGCTAATTTCTCAGAGAACGCTCACATCCCTAAACCAAGTAGTATTTTGGCTGCTGTGCCATCCCGGCGCAATCTGAATATGTTTGCTTTTCAAATTTCATCCCTGTCTCAAAACTCGAGATTTCTGGTTGAATCGGATTTTATACACCAATTGGAATGTTTTCCATTTGTTAACTGTTCACAGAAAGCTTATATCTGGAAAGGAAGTGATTTTTCCTCTTTGGCAGCCTGAGGGAACCGGAATAAATCTAACTTGAGCTTTGACTCTAAATTCTACCCTTCTGAATGGGATTTTACTACCAAATGCGAGAAATCCCATTCAGCTAGAAAGGTAGAATTATTAGTATCAATTGCGAGATGTACGTTGGGCTAATTTCTCAGAGAAAGCTCACATCCTTAAACCAAGTAGTATTTTGGCTGCTATGCCATCCCGGCGCAATCTCTATATGTTTCCTTTTCAAATTTCATCCCTGTCTCAAAATTCGAGATTTCTGGTTGAATGGGATTTTAAACACCAATTGGAATGTTTTCCATTTGTTAACTGTTCACAGAAAGCTTAGATCTGGAAAGGAAGTGATTTTTCCTCTTTGGCAGCCTGAGGGAACTGGAATAAATCTAACTTGAGCTTTGACTCTAAATTCTACCCTTCTGAATGGGATTTTACTACCAATTGCGAGAAATCCCATTCAGCTAGAAAGGTAGAATTATTAGTATCAATTGCGAGATGTACGTTGGGGTAATTTCTCAGAGAAAGCTCACATCCCTAAACCAAGTAGTAATTTGGCTGCTATGCCATCCCGGAGCAATCTGAATATGTTTGCTTTTCAAATTTCATCCCTGTCTTAAAACTCGAGATTTCTGGTTGATTCGGATTTTATACACCAATTGGAATGTTTTCCATTTGTTAACTGTTCACAGAAAGCTTAGATCTGGAAAGGAAGTGATTTTTCCTCTTTGGCAGCCTGAGGGAACCGGAATAAATCTAACTTGAGCTTTGACTCTATATTCTACCTTTCTGAATGGGATTTTACTACCAATTGTGAGAAATCCCATTCAGCTAGAAAGGTAGAATTGTTAGTATCAATTAGTACGGTGGGCTAATTTCTCAGAGAAAGCTCACATCCCTAAACCAAGTAGTATTTTGGCTGCTATGCCATCCCGGAGCAATCTCAATATGTTTCCTTTTCAAATTTCATCCCTGTCTCAAAATTCGAGATTTCTGGTTGAATGGGATTTTAAACACCAATTGGAATGTTTTCCACTTGTTAACTATTCACAGAAATCTCAGATCTGGAAAGGAAGTGGTTTTTCCTCTTTGAAAAACTGAGGGAACCTGAATAAACTTTATTATTTAGCTATTATTTGTCTCAAAATCCAACAAACGCTGTCTGAATGGGATTTTGGCTGCTATGCCATCCCGGCACAATCTGAATATGTTTGCTTTTCAAATTTCATCCCTGTCTCAAAATTCGAGATTTATGGTTGAATCGGATTTTAAACACCAATTGGAATGTTTTCCATTTGTTAACTGTTCACAGAAAGCTTATATCTGGAAAGGAAGTGATTTTTCTTCTTTGGCAGCCTGAGGGAACCAGAATAAATCTAACTTGAACTTTGACTCTAAATTCTACCCTTCTGAATGGGACTTTACTACCAAATGCGAGAAATCCCATTCAGCTAGAAAGGTAGAATTATTAGTATCAATTGCGAGATGTACGTTGGGCTAATTTCTCAGAGAAAGCTCACATCCTTAAACCAAGTAGTATTTTGGCTGCTATGCCATCCCGGCGCAATCTCAATATGTTTTCTTTTCAAATTTCATCCCTGTCTCAAAATTCGAGATTTCTGGTTGAATGGGATTTTAAACACCAATTGGAATGTTTTCCATTTGTTAACTGTTCACAGAAAGCTTAGATCTGGAAAGGAAGTGATTTTTCCTCTTTGGCAGCCTGAGGGAACCGGAATAAATCTAACTTGAGCTTTGACTCTATATTCTACCTTTCTGAATGGGATTTTACTACCAATTGTGAGAAATCCCATTCAGCTAGAAAGGTAGAATTGTTAGTATCAATTAGTACGTTGGGCTAATTTCTCAGAGAAAGCTCACATCCCTAAACTAAGTAGTATTTTGGCTGCTATGCCATCCCGGAGCAATCTCAATATGTTTCCTTTTCAAATTTCATCCCTGTCTCAAAATTCGAGATTTCTGGTTGAATGGGATTTTAAACACCAATTGGAATGTTTTCCACTTGTTAACTATTCACAGAAATCTCAGATCTGGAAAGGAAGTGGTTTTTCCTCTTTGAAAAACTGAGGGAACCTGAATAAACTTTATTATTTAGCTATTATTTGTCTCAAAATCCAACAAACGCTGTCTGAATGGGATTTTGGCTGCTATGCCATCCCGGCACAATCTGAATATGTTTGCTTTTCAAATTTCATCCCTGTCTCAAAATTCGAGATTTCTGGTTGAATCGGATTTTATACACCAATTGGAATGTTTTCCATTTGTTAACTATTCACAGAAATCTCAGATCTGGAAAGGAAGTGGTTTTTCCTCTTTGACAGCCTGAGGGAACCTGAATAATCTTTATTATTTAGCTATTATTTGTCTCAAAATCCAACAAAATCTGGCTGAATGGGATTTTGGCTGCTATGCCATCCCGGCACAATCTGAATATGTTTGCTTTTCAAATTTCATCCCTGTCTCAAAATTCGAGATTTCTGGTTGAATGGGATTTTAAACACCAATTGGAATGTTTTCCACTTGTTAACTGTTCACAGAAAGCTTAGATCTGGAAAGGAACTGATTTTTCCTCTTTGGCAGCCTGAGGGAACCGGAATAAATCTAACTTGAGCTTTGACTCTAAATTCTACCCTTCTGAATGGGATTTTACTACCACTTTTGAGATATTCCTTTAGTATTAATTGTGAGATGTACGTAAGGGCTAATTTCTCAGAGAAATTAGCCTGAGGGAACCGGAATAAATCTAACTTGAGCTTTAACTCTAAATTCTACCCTTCTGAATGGGATTTTACTACCAATTGCGAGAAATCCCATTCAGCTAGAAAGGTAGAAATATTAGTATCAATTAGTACATTGGGCTAATTTCTCAGAGAACGCTCACATCCCTAAACCATGTAGTATTTTGGCTGCTGTGCCATCCCGGCGCAATCTGAATATGTTTGCTTTTCAAATTTCATCCCTGTCTCAAAACTCGAGATTTCTGGTTGAATCGGATTTTATACACCAATTGGAATGTTTTCCATTTGTTAACTGTTCACAGAAAGCTTATATCTGGAAAGGAAGTGATTTTTCCTCTTTGGCAGCCTGAGGGAACCGGAATAAATCTAACTTGAGCTTTGACTCTAAATTCTACCCTTCTGAATGGGATTTTACTACCAAATGCGAGAAATCCCATTCAGCTAGAAAGGTAGAATTATTAGTATCAATTGCGAGATGTACGTTGGGGTAATTTCTCAGAGAAAGCTCACATCCCTAAACCAAGTAGTAATTTGGCTGCTATGCCATCCCGGAGCAATCTGAATATGTTTGCTTTTCAAATTTCATCCCTGTCTTAAAACTCGAGATTTCTGGTTGATTCGGATTTTATACACCAATTGGAATGTTTTCCATTTGTTAACTGTTCACAGAAAGCTTAGATCTGGAAAGGAATTGATTTTTCCTCTTTGGCAGCCTGAGGGAACCGGAATAAATCTAACTTGAGCTTTGACTCTATATTCTACCTTTCTGAATGGGATTTTACTACCAATTGTGAGAAATCCCATTCAGCTAGAAAGGTAGAATTGTTAGTATCAATTAGTACGGTGGGCTAATTTCTCAGAGAAAGCTCACATCCCTAAACCAAGTAGTATTTTGGCTGCTATGCCATCCCGGAGCAATCTCAATATGTTTCCTTTTCAAATTTCATCCCTGTCTCAAAATTCGAGATTTCTGGTTGAATGGGATTTTAAACACCAATTGGAATGTTTTCCACTTGTTAACTATTCACAGAAATCTCAGATCTGGAAAGGAAGTGGTTTTTCCTCTTTGAAAAACTGAGGGAACCTGAATAAACTTTATTATTTAGCTATTATTTGTCTCAAAATCCAACAAACGCTGTCTGAATGGGATTTTGGCTGCTATGCCATCCCGGCACAATCTGAATATATTTGCTTTTCAAATTTCATCCCTGTCTCAAAATTCGAGATTTATGGTTGAATCGGATTTTAAACACCAATTGGAATGTTTTCCATTTGTTAACTGTTCACAGAAAGCTTATATCTGGAAAGGAAGTGATTTTTCTTCTTTGGCAGCCTGAGGGAACCAGAATAAATCTAACTTGAACTTTGACTCTAAATTCTACCCTTCTGAATGGGACTTTACTACCAAATGCGAGAAATCCCATTCAGCTAGAAAGGTAGAATTATTAGTATCAATTGCGAGATGTACGTTGGGCTAATTTCTCAGAGAAAGCTCACATCCTTAAACCAAGTAGTATTTTGGCTGCTATGCCATCCCGGCGCAATCTCAATATGTTTTCTTTTCAAATTTCATCCCTGTCTCAAAATTCGAGATTTCTGGTGGAATGGGATTTTAAACACCAATTGGAATGTTTTCCATTTGTTAACTGTTCACAGAAAGCTTAGATCTGGAAAGGAAGTGATTTTTCCTCTTTGGCAGCCTGAGGGAACCGGAATAAATCTAACTTGAGCTTTGACTCTATATTCTACCTTTCTGAATGGGATTTTACTACCAATTGTGAGAAATCCCATTCAGCTAGAAAGGTAGAATTGTTAGTATCAATTAGTACGTTGGGCTAATTTCTCAGAGAAAGCTCACATCCCTAAACTAAGTAGTATTTTGGCTGCTATGCCATCCCGGAGCAATCTCAATATGTTTCCTTTTCAAATTTCATCCCTGTCTCAAAATTCGAGATTTCTGGTTGAATGGGATTTTAAACACCAATTGGAATGTTTTCCACTTGTTAACTATTCACAGAAATCTCAGATATGGAAAGGAAGTGGTTTTTCCTCTTTGAAAAACTGAGGGAACCTGAATAAACTTTATTATTTAGCTATTATTTGTCTCAAAATCCAACAAACGCTGTCTGAATGGGATTTTGGCTGCTATGCCATCCCGGCACAATCTGAATATGTTTGCTTTTCAAATTTCATCCCTGTCTCAAAATTCGAGATTTCTGGTTGAATCGGATTTTATACACCAATTGGAATGTTTTCCATTTGTTAACTATTCACAGAAATCTCAGATCTGGAAAGGAAGTGGTTTTTCCTCTTTGACAGCCTGAGGGAACCTGAATAATCTTATTTTTTAGCTATTATTTGTCTCAAAATCCAACAAAATCTGGCTGGATGGGATTTTGGCTGCTATGCCATCCCGGCACAATCTGAATATGTTTGCTTTTCAAATTTCATCCCTGTCTCAAAATTCGAGATTTCTGGTTGAATGGGATTTTAAACACCAATTGGAATGTTTTCCACTTGTTAACTGTTCACAGAAAGCTTAGATCTGGAAAGGAAGTGATTTTTCCTCTTTGGCAGCCTGAGGGAACCGGAATAAATCTAACTTGAGCTTTGACTCTAAATTCTACCCTTCTGAATGGGATTTTACTACCACTTTTGAGATATTCCTTTAGTATTAATTGTGAGATGTACGTAAGGGCTAATTTCTCAGAGAAATTAGCCTGAGGGAACCGGAATAAATCTAACTTGAGCTTTAACTCTAAATTCTACCCTTCTGAATGGGATTTTACTACCAATTGCGAGAAATCCCATTCAGCTAGAAAGGTAGAAATATTAGTATCAATTAGTACATTGGGCTAATTTCTCAGAGAACGCTCACATCCCTAAACCAAGTAGTATTTTGGCTGCTGTGCCATCCCGGCGCAATCTGAATATGTTTGCTTTTCAAATTTCATCCCTGTCTCAAAACTCGAGATTTCTGGTTGAATCGGATTTTATACACCAATTGGAATGTTTTCCATTTGTTAACTGTTCACAGAAAGCTTATATCTGGAAAGGAAGTGATTTTTCCTCTTTGGCAGCCTGAGGGAACCGGAATAAATCTAACTTGAGCTTTGACTCTAAATTCTACCCTTCTGAATGGGATTTTACTACCAAATGCGAGAAATCCCATTCAGCTAGAAAGGTAGAATTATTAGTATCAATTGCGAGATGTACGTTGGGCTAATTTCTCAGAGAAAGCTCACATCCTTAAACCAAGTAGTATTTTGGCTGCTATGCCATCCCGGCGCAATCTCTATATGTTTCCTTTTCAAATTTCATCCCTGTCTCAAAATTCGAGATTTCTGGTTGAATGGGATTTTAAACACCAATTGGAATGTTTTCCATTTGTTAACTGTTCACAGAAAGGTTAGATCTGGAAAGGAAGTGATTTTTCCTCTTTGGCAGCCTGAGGGAACCGGAATAAATCTAACTTGAGCTTTAACTCTAAATTCTACCCTTCTGAATGGGATTTTACTACCAAATGCGAGAAATCCCATTCAGCTAGAAAGGTAGAATTATTAGTATCAATTAGTACGTTGGGCTAATTTCTCAGAGAAAGCTCACATCCCTAAACCAAGTAGTATTTTGGCTGCTGTGCCATCCCGGCGCAATCTGAATATGTTTGCTTTTCAAATTTCATCCCTGTCTCAAAACTCGAGATTTCTGGTTGAATCGGATTTTATACACCAATTGGAATGTTTTCCATTTGTTAACTGTTCACAGAAAGCTTATATCTGGAAAGGAAGTGATTTTTCCTCTTTGGCAGCCTGAGGGAACCGGAATAAATCTAACTTGAGCTTTGACTCTAAATTCTACCCTTCTGAATGGGATTTTACTACCAATTGCGAGAAATCCCATTCAGCTAGAAAGGTAGAATTATTAGTATCAATTGCAAGATGTACGTTGGGCTAATTTCTCAGAGAAAGCTCACATCCTTAAACCAAGTAGTATTTTGGCTGCTATGCCATCCCGGCGCAATCTCTATATGTTTCCTTTTCAAATTTCATCCCTGTCTCAAAATTCGAGATTTCTGGTTGAATGGATTTTAAACACCAATTGGAATGTTTTCCATTTGTTAACTGTTCACAGAAAGCTTAGATCTGGAAAGGAAGTGATTTTTCCTCTTTGGCAGCCTGAGGGAACTGGAATAAATCTAACTTGAGCTTTGACTCTAAATTCTACCCTTCTGAATGGGATTTTACTACCAATTGCGAGAAATCCCATTCAGCTAGAAAGGTAGAATTATTAGTATCAATTGCGAGATGTACGTTGGGGTAATTTCTCAGAGAAAGCTCACATCCCTAAACCAAGTAGTAATTTGGCTGCTATGCCATCCCGGAGCAATCTGAATATGTTTGCTTTTCAAATTTCATCCCTGTCTAAAACTCGAGATTTCTGTTCTCAAAATTAGAGATTTCTGGTTGAATGGGATTTTAAACACCAATTGGAATGTTTTCCACTTGTTAACTATTCACAGAAATCTCAGATCTGGAAAGGAAGTGATTTTTCCTCTTTGGCAGCCTGAGGGAACCGGAATAAATCTAACTTGAGCTTTAACTCTAAATTCTACCCTTCTGAATGGGATTTTACTACCAAATGCGAGAAATCCCATTCAGCTAGAAAGGTAGAATTATTAGTATCAATTAGTACGTTGGGGTAATTTCTCAGAGAACGCTCACATCCGTAAAACAAGTAGTATTTTGGCTGCTGTGCCATCCCGGCGCCATCTGAATATGTTTGCTTTTCAAATTTCATCCCTGTCTCAAAATTCGAGATTTCTGGTTGAATCGGATTTTATACACCAATTGGAATGTTTTCCATTTGTTAACTATTCACAGAAATCTCAGATCTGGAAAGGAAGTGGTTTTTCCTCTTTGACAGCCTGAGGGAACCTGAATAATCTTTATTATTTAGCTATTATTTGTCTCAAAATCCAACAAAATCTGGCTGGATGGGATTTTGGCTGCTATGCCATCCCGGCACAATCTGAATATGTTTGCTTTTCAAATTTTCTCCTGTCTCAAAATTCGAGATTTATGGTTGAATCGGATTTACACACGAATTGGAATGTTTTTTCCATTTGTTAACTGTTCACAGAAAGCGATAATCTGGAAAGGAAGTGATTTTCTTCTTTGGCAGCCTGAGGAGCCAGAATAAATCTACTTGAACTTTGACTCCTAAATTCCCTACCCTTCTGAATGGGAACTTTACTACCAATGGCGAAAATCCCTTCCAGCTGGGCAAGGTAGAATTATTAGTATCAATTGCGAGATGTACGTTGGTCTGATTTCTCAAGAAAGCTCACATCCTTAACCAAGTAGTATTTTGGCTGCTAATTGGCCATCCCGGCGCAATCTCATACAGTTTTCTTTTCAAATTCATCCTGTCCTCAAATTCGAGATTTCTGGTTGAATGGGTTTTAAACACAATTGGAAATGTTTTCCATTTGTTGACTGTTCACAGAAAGCTTAGCTCTGGAAAGGAAGTATTTTTCCTCTTTGGCAGCCTGAGGGAACCGGAATAAATCTAACTTGAGCTTTGACTCTATATTCTACCCTTCTGAATGGGATTTTACTACCAAGTGCGAGAAATCCCATTCAGCTAGAAAGGTAGAATTGTTAGTATCAATTAGTACGTTGGGCTAATTTCTCAGAGAAAGCTCACATCCCTAAACTAAGTAGTATTTTGGCTGCTATGCCATCCCGGCGCAATCTCAATATGTTTTCTTTTCAAATTTCATCCCTGTCTCAAAATTCGAGATTTCTGGTTGAATGGGATTTTAAACACCAATTGGAATGTTTTCCATTTGTTAACTGTTCACAGAAAGCTTAGATCTGGAAAGGAAGTGATTTTTCCTCTTTTGAAAAACTGAGGTAACCTGAATAGAACTTTATTATTTAGGCTATTTATTTTGGGTCCTGCAAACTCCAACAAACGCTGTCTGAATGATTTTTGGCTGCTATGCCATCCCGGAGCAATCTCAATATGTTTCCTTTTCAAATTTCATCCCTGTCTCAAAATTAGAGATTTCTGGTTGAATGGGATTTTAAACACCAATTGGAATGTTTTCCACTTGTTAACTATTCACAGAAATCTCAGATCTGGAAAGGAAGTGGTTTTTCCTCTTTGACAGCCTGAGGGAACCTGAATAATCTTTATTATTTAGCTATTATTTGTCTCAAAATCCAACAAAATCTGGCTGAATGGGATTTTGGCTGCTATGCCATCCCGGCACAATCTGAATATGTTTGCTTTTCAAATTTCATCCCTGTCTCAAAATTCGAGATTTCTGGTTGAATGGGATTTTAAACACCAATTGGAATGTTTTCCACTTGTTAACTGTTCACAGAAAGCTTAGATCTGGAAAGGAAGTGATTTTTCCTCTTTGGCAGCCTGAGGGAACCGGAATAAATCTAACTTGAGCTTTGACTCTAAATTCTACCCTTCTGAATGGGATTTTACTACCACTTTTGAGATATTCCTTTAGTATTAATTGTGAGATGTACGTAAGGGCTAATTTCTCAGAGAAATTAGCCTGAGGGAACCGGAATAAATCTAACTTGAGCTTTAACTCTAAATTCTACCCTTCTGAATGGGATTTTACTACCAATTGCGAGAAATCCCATTCAGCTAGAAAGGTAGAAATATTAGTATCAATTAGTACATTGGGCTAATTTCTCAGAGAACGCTCACATCCCTAAACCAAGTAGTATTTTGACTGCTGTGCCATCCCGGCGCAATCTGAATATGTTTGCTTTTCAAATTTCATCCCTGTCTCAAAACTCGAGATTTCTGGTTGAATCGGATTTTATACACCAATTGGAATGTTTTCCATTTGTTAACTGTTCACAGAAAGCTTATATCTGGAAAGGAAGTGATTTTTCCTCTTTGGCAGCCTGAGGGAACCGGAATAAATCTAACTTGAGCTTTGACTCTAAATTCTACCCTTCTGAATGGGATTTTACTACCAAATGCGAGAAATCCCATTCAGCTAGGAAGGTAGAATTATTAGTATCAATTGCGAGATGTACGTTGGGCTAATTTCTCAGAGAAAGCTCACATCCTTAAACCAAGTAGTATTTTGGCTGCTATGCCATCCCGGCGCAATCTCTATATGTTTCCTTTTCAAATTTCATCCCTGTCTCAAAATTCGAGATTTCTGGTTGAATGGGATTTTAAACACCAATTGGAATGTTTTCCATTTGTTAACTGTTCACAGAAAGGTTAGATCTGGAAAGGAAGTGATTTTTCCTCTTTGGCAGCCTGAGGGAACCGGAATAAATCTAACTTGAGCTTTAACTCTAAATTCTACCCTTCTTAATGGGACTTTACTACCAAATGCGAGAAATCCCATTCAGCTAGAAAGGTAGAATTATTAGTATCAATTAGTACGTTGGGCTAATTTCTCAGATAAAGCTCACATCCCTAAACCAAGTAGTATTTTGGCTGCTGTGCCATCCCGGCGCAATCTGAATATGTTTGCTTTTCAAATTTCATCCCTGTCTCAAAACTCGAGATTTCTGGAGGAATGGGATTTTAAACACCAATTGGAATGTTTTCCATTTGTTAACTGTTCACAGAAAGCTTAGATCTGGAAAGGAAGTGGTTTTTCCTCTTTGAAAAACTGAGGGAACCTGAATAAACTTTATTATTTAGCTATTATTTGTCTCAAAATCCAACAAACGCTGTCTGAATGGGATTTTGGCTGCTATGCCATCCCGGCACAATCTGAATATGTTTGGTTTTCAAATTTCATCCCTGTCTCAAAATTCGAGATTTATGGTTGAATCGGATTTTAAACACCAATTGGAATGTTTTCCATTTGTTAACTGTTCACAGAAAGCTTATATCTGGAAAGGAAGTGATTTTTCTTCTTTGGCAGCCTGAGGGAACCAGAATAAATCTAACTTGAACTTTGACTCTAAATTCTACCCTTCTGAATGGGACTTTACTACCAAATGCGAGAAATCCCATTCAGCTAGAAAGGTAGAATTATTAGTATCAATTGCGAGATGTACGTTGGGCTAATTTCTCAGAGAAAGCTCACATCCTTAAACCAAGTAGTATTTTGGCTGCTATGCCATCCCGGAGCAATCTCAATATGTTTCCTTTTCAAATTTCATCCCTGTCTCAAAATTCGAGATTTCTGGTTGAATGGGATTTTAAACACCAATTGGAATGTTTTCCATTTGTTAACTATTCACAGAAATCTCAGATCTGGAAAGGAAGTGGTTTTTCCTCTTTGAAAAACTGAGGGAACCTGAATAAACTTTATTATTTAGCTATATTTGTCTCAAAATCCAACAACGCTGTCTGAATGGGATTTTGGCTGCTATGCCATCCCGGCACAATCTGAATATGTTTGCTTTTCAAATTTCATCCCTGTCTCAAAATTCGAGATTTCTGGTTGAATCGGATTTTATACACCAATTGGAATGTTTTCCATTTGTTAACTATTCACAGAAATCTCAGATCTGGAAAGGAAGTGGTTTTTCCTCTTTGACAGCCTGAGGGAACCTGAATAATCTTTATTATTTAGCTATTATTTGTCTCAAAATCCAACAAAATCTGGCTGGATGGGATTTTGGCTGCTATGCCATCCCGGCACAATCTGAATATGTTTGCTTTTCAAATTTCATCCCTGTCTCAAAATTCGAGATTTCTGGTTGAATGGGATTTTAAACACCAATTGGAATGTTTTCCACTTGTTAACTGTTCACAGAAAGCTTAGATCTGGAAAGGAACTGATTTTTCCTCTTTGGCAGCCTGAGGGAACCGGAATAAATCTAACTTGAGCTTTGACTCTAAATTCTACCCTTCTGAATGGGATTTTACTACCACTTTTGAGATATTCCTTTAGTATTAATTGTGAGATGTACGTAAGGGCTAATTTCTCAGAGAAATTAGCCTGAGGGAACCGGAATAAATCTAACTTGAGCTTTAACTCTAAATTCTACCCTTCTGAATGGGATTTTACTACCAATTGCGAGAAATCCCATTCAGCTAGAAACGTAGAAATATTAGTATCAATTAGTACATTGGGCTAATTTCTCAGAGAACGCTCACATCCCTAAACCAAGTAGTATTTTGACTGCTGTGCCATCCCGGCGCAATCTGAATATGTTTGCTTTTCAAATTTCATCCCTGTCTCAAAACTCGAGATTTCTGGTTGAATCGGATTTTATACACCAATTGGAATGTTTTCCATTTGTTAACTGTTCACAGAAAGCTTATATCTGGAAAGGAAGTGATTTTTCCTCTTTGGCAGCCTGAGGGAACCGGAATAAATCTAACTTGAGCTTTGACTCTAAATTCTACCCTTCTGAATGGGATTTTACTACCAAATGCGAGAAATCCCATTCAGCTAGGAAGGTAGAATTATTAGTATCAATTGCGAGATGTACGTTGGGCTAATTTCTCAGAGAAAGCTCACATCCTTAAACCAAGTAGTATTTTGGCTGCTATGCCATCCCGGCGCAATCTCTATATGTTTCCTTTTCAAATTTCATCCCTGTCTCAAAATTCGAGATTTCTGGTTGAATGGGATTTTAAACACCAATTGGAATGTTTTCCATTTGTTAACTGTTCACAGAAAGGTTAGATCTGGAAAGGAAGTGATTTTTCCTCTTTGGCAGCCTGAGGGAACCGGAATAAATCTAACTTGAGCTTTAACTCTAAATTCTACCCTTCTGAATGGGACTTTACTACCAAATGCGAGAAATCCCATTCAGCTAGAAAGGTAGAATTATTAGTATCAATTAGTACGTTGGGCTAATTTCTCAGATAAAGCTCACATCCCTAAACCAAGTAGTATTTTGGCTGCTGTGCCATCCCGGCGCAATCTGAATATGTTTGCTTTTCAAATTTCATCCCTGTCTCAAAACTCGAGATTTCTGGAGGAATGGGATTTTAAACACCAATTGGAATGTTTTCCATTTGTTAACTGTTCACAGAAAGCTTAGATCTGGAAAGGAAGTGGTTTTTCCTCTTTGAAAAACTGAGGGAACCTGAATAAACTTTATTATTTAGCTATTATTTGTCTCAAAATCCAACAAACGCTGTCTGAATGGGATTTTGGCTGCTATGCCATCCCGGCACAATCTGAATATGTTTGGTTTTCAAATTTCATCCCTGTCTCAAAATTCGAGATTTATGGTTGAATCGGATTTTAAACACCAATTGGAATGTTTTCCATTTGTTAACTGTTCACAGAAAGCTTATATCTGGAAAGGAAGTGATTTTTCTTCTTTGGCAGCCTGAGGGAACCAGAATAAATCTAACTTGAACTTTGACTCTAAATTCTACCCTTCTGAATGGGACTTTACTACCAAATGCGAGAAATCCCATTCAGCTAGAAAGGTAGAATTATTAGTATCAATTGCGAGATGTACGTTGGGCTAATTTCTCAGAGAAAGCTCACATCCTTAAACCAAGTAGTATTTTGGCTGCTATGCCATCCCGGCGCAATCTCAATATGTTTTCTTTTCAAATTTCATCCCTGTCTCAAAATTCGAGATTTCTGGTTGAATGGGATTTTAAACACCAATTGGAATGTTTTCCATTTGTTAACTGTTCACAGAAAGCTTAGATCTGGAAAGGAAGTGATTTTTCCTCTTTGGCAGCCTGAGGGAACCGGAATAAATCTAACTTGAGCTTTGACTCTATATTCTACCTTTCTGAATGGGATTTTACTACCAATTGTGAGAAATCCCATTCAGCTAGAAAGGTAGAATTGTTAGTATCAATTAGTACGTTGGGCTAATTTCTCAGAGAAAGCTCACATCCCTAAACCAAGTAGTATTTTGGCTGCTATGCCATCCCGGAGCAATCTCAATATGTTTCCTTTTCAAATTTCATCCCTGTCTCAAAATTCGAGATTTCTGGTTGAATGGGATTTTAAACACCAATTGGAATGTTTTCCACTTGTTAACTATTCACAGAAATCTCAGATCTGGAAAGGAAGTGGTTTTTCCTCTTTGAAAAACTGAGGGAACCTGAATAAACTTTATTATTTAGCTATTATTTGTCTCAAAATCCAACAAACGCTGTCTGAATGGGATTTTGGCTGCTATGCCATCCCGGCACAATCTGAATATGTTTGCTTTTCAAATTTCATCCCTGTCTCAAAATTCGAGATTTCTGGTTGAATCGGATTTTATACACCAATTGGAATGTTTTCCATTTGTTAACTATTCACAGAAATCTCAGATCTGGAAAGGAAGTGGTTTTTCCTCTTTGACAGCCTGAGGGAACCTGAATAATCTTTATTATTTAGCTATTATTTGTCTCAAAATCCAACAAAATCTGGCTGGATGGGATTTTGGCTGCTATGCCATCCCGGCACAATCTGAATATGTTTGCTTTTCAAATTTCATCCCTGTCTCAAAATTCGAGATTTCTGGTTGAATGGGATTTTAAACACCAATTGGAATGTTTTCCACTTGTTAACTGTTCACAGAAAGCTTAGATCTGGAAAGGAAGTGATTTTTCCTCTTTGGCAGCCTGAGGGAACCGGAATAAATCTAACTTGAGCTTTGACTCTAAATTCTACCCTTCTGAATGGGATTTTACTACCACTTTTGAGATATTCCTTTAGTATTAATTGTGAGATGTACGTAAGGGCTAATTTCTCAGAGAAATTAGCCTGAGGGAACCGGAATAAATCTAACTTGAGCTTTAACTCTAAATTCTACCCTTCTGAATGGGATTTTACTACCAATTGCGAGAAATCCCATTCAGCTAGAAAGGTAGAAATATTAGTATCAATTAGTACATTGGGCTAATTTCTCAGAGAACGCTCACATCCCTAAACCAAGTAGTATTTTGGCTGCTGTGCCATCCCGGCGCAATCTGAATATGTTTGCTTTTCAAATTTCATCCCTGTCTCAAAACTCGAGATTTGTGGTTGAATCGGATTTTATACACCAATTGGAATGTTTTCCATTTGTTAACTGTTCACAGAAAGCTTATATCTGGAAAGGAAGTGATTTTTCCTCTTTGGCAGCCTGAGGGAACCTGAATAAATCTAACTTGAGCTTTGACCTATATTCTACCCTTCTGAATGGATTTTACTACCAAATGCGAGAATCCCATTCAGCTAGAAAGGTAGAATTATTAGTATCATTCGAGATGTGCGTTGGGCTAATTTCTCAGAGAAAGCTCACATCCTAAAACCAGTAGTATTTTGGCTGC
Organism: Azemiops feae; assembly: GCA_023970755.1. Lineage (NCBI taxonomy): Eukaryota > Metazoa > Chordata > Lepidosauria > Squamata > Viperidae > Azemiops > Azemiops feae. The sequence continues at coordinate 7,487 of JALGBA010001663.1, read as the reverse complement.
TATGCCATCATCCGGCGCAATCTCTATATGTTTCCTTTTCAATTTCATCCCTGTCTCAAAATTCGAGATTTCTGGTTGAATGGATTTTAAACACCAATTGGAATGTTTTCCATTTGTTAACTGTTCACAAAGGTTAGATCTGGAAAGGAAGTGATTTTTCCTCTTTGGCAGCCTGAGGGAACCGGAATAAATCTAACTTGAGCTTTAACTCTAAATTCTACCCTTCTGAATGGGACTTTACTACCAAATGCGAGAAATCCCATTCAGCTAGAAAGGTAGAATTATTAGTATCAATTAGTACGTTGGGCTAATTTCTCAGAGAAAGCTCACATCCCTAAACCAAGTAGTATTTTGGCTGCTGTGCCATCCCGGCGCAATCTGAATATGTTTGCTTTTCAAATTTCATCCCTGTCTCAAAATTCGAGATTTCTGGTTGAATCGGATTTTATACACCAATTGGAATGTTTTCCATTTGTTAACTGTTCACAGAAAGCTTAGATCTGGAAAGGAAGTGGTTTTTCCTCGTTGGCAGCCTGAGGGAACCGGTATAAATCTAACTTGAGCTTTAACTCTAAATTCTACCCTTCTGAATGGGATTTTACTACCAAATGCGAGAAATCCCATTCAGCTAGAAAGGTAGAATTATTAGTATCAATTAGTACGTTGGGCTAATTTCTCAGAGAAAGCTCACATCCCTAAACCAAGTAGTATTTTGGCTGCTGTGCCATCCCGGCGCAATCTGAATATGTTTGCTTTTCAAATTTCATCCCTGTCTCAAAATTCGAGATTTCTGGTGGAATCGGATTTTATACACCAATTGGAATGTTTTCCACTTGTTAACTATTCACAGAAATCTCAGATCTGGAAAGGAAGTGTTTTTTCCTCTTTGAAAAACTGAGGGAACCTGAATAATCTTTATTATTTAGCTATTATTTGTCTCAAAATCCAACAAACGCTGTCTGAATGGGATTTTGGCTGCTATGCCATCCCGGCACAATCTGAATATGTTTGCTTTTCAAATTTCATCCCTGTCTCAAAATTCGAGATTTCTGGTTGAATCGGATTTTAAACACCAATTTGAATGTTTTCCATTTGTTAACTGTTCACAGAAAGCTTATATCTGGAAAGGAAGTGATTTTTCTTCTTTGGCAGCCTGAGGGAACCAGAATAAATCTAACTTGAACTTTGACTCTAAATTTTACCCTTCTGAATGGGATTTTACTACCAATTTGCGAGAAATCCCATTCAGCTAGAAAGGTAGAATTATTAGTATCAATTGCGAGATGTACGTTGGGCTAATTTCTCAGAGAAAGCTCACATCCCTAAACCAAGTAGTATTTTGGCTGCTATGCCATCCCGGAGCAATCTGAATATGTTTGCTTTTCAAATTTCATCCCTGTCTCAAAATTCGATATTACTGGTTGAATGGGATGTTAAACACCAATTGGAATATTTTCCACTTGTTAACTATTCACCGAAATCTCAGATCTGGAAAGGAAGTGGTTTTTCCTCGTTGGCAGCCTAAGAGAACCTGAATAATCTTTATTATTTAGCTATTATTTGTCTCAAAATCCAACAAAATCTGGCTGAATTGTATTTTCATCAGCAATTGCGATATATTCTTTGGGTAATACTCCTAGAAAGCTATCTGGAAAGGAAATGGTGATTCAACTTTTAGTGCCCTATGCAACCTATATATCTCCTTTTTCTATTTGAGCTCTGTCTCAACATTTGACTTTTCTGGCGGAGTGCGATTTTCAACCATTAATTTTGAGATATGCCTTGGGTTGCGATGGAGAAAACAAGTAATCTCTCGTCTGCCCCTTATCACGGGATATGGAAGTCGTTTTTTCACATTTTAGCTATTCTACCTTTCTAGCTGAACAGGATTCTAGTATCAATTGCGAGATGTACGTTGGGCTAATTTCTCAGAGAATGCTCAGATCCGTAAGCCAAGTAGTATTTTGACTGCTATGCCATCCCGAAGCAATCTGAATATGTTTGCTTTTCAAATTTCATCCCTGTCTCAAAATTCGAGATTTCTGGTTGAATCGGATTTTAAACACCAATTGGAATGTTTTCCACTTCTTAACTGTTCACAGAAATCTCAGATCTGGAAAGGAAGTGGTTTTTCCTCTTTGGCCACCTGAGGGAACCTGAATATTATTTAGCTATTATTTTCTCAAAATCCAACAAAATCTGGCTGAATGGGATTTTCATCAGCAATTGCGATATATTCTTTGGGTAACACGCCTAGAAAGCTATCCGGAAAGGAAATGGTGATTCGACTTTTAGTGCCCTATGCAACCTATATATCTCCTTTTTCTATTTGAGCTCTGTCTCAACATTTTATTTTTCTGGCGGAGTGCGATTTTCAACCATTAATTTCGAGAGATGCCTTGGGTTGCGTTGGAGAAAACAAGTAATCTCTCGTCTGCCCCTTATCACGGGATAGGGAAGTCCTTTTTTCACATTTTAGCTATTCTACTTTTCTAGCTGAATGGGATTCTAGTATCAATTGCGAGATGTACGTTGGGCTAATTTCTCAGAGAATGCTCAGATCCGTAAGCCAAGTAGTATTTTGACTGCTATGCCATCCCGAAGCAATCTGAATATGTTTGCATTTCAAATTTCATCCCTGTCTCAAAATTCGAGATTTCAGGTTGAATGGGATTTTAAACACCAATTGGAATATTTTCCATTTCTTAACTGTTCCCAGAAAGCTTAGATCTTGAAATGAAGTGATTTTTCCTCTTTGGCAGCCTGAGGGAACCGGAGTAAATCTAACTTGAGCTTTAACTCTAAATTCTACCCTTCTGAATGGAATTTTACTACCAATTGCGAGAAATCCCATTCAGCTAGAAAGGTAGAAATATTAGTATCAATTAGTACATTGGGCTAATTTTTCAGAGAAAGCTCACATCCCTAAACCAAGTAGTATTTTGGCTGCTGTGCCATCCCGCCGCAATCTGAATATGTTTGCTTTTCAAATTTCATCAAAAGTAGTTTTTCCTCTTTCGCCACCTGAGGGAACCTGAATAATCTTTATTCTTTAGCTATGTCTCAAAATCCAACAAAATCTGGTTGAATGGGATTTTGGCTGCTATGCCATCCCGGCACAATCTGAATATGTTTGCTTTTCAAATTTCATCCCTGTCTCAAAATTCGAGATTTCTGGTTGAATGGGATTTTAAACACCAATTGGAATGTTTTCCACTTGTTAACTGTTCACAGAAAGCTTAGATCTGGAAAGGAAGTGATTTTTCCTCTTTGGCAGCCTGAGGGAACCGGAATAAATCTAACTTGAGCTTTGACTCTAAATTCTACCCTTCTGAATGGGATTTTACTACCAATTGCGAGAAATCCCATTCAGCTAGAAAGGTAGAAATATTAGTATCAATTAGTACATTGGGCTAATTTCTCAGAGAACGCTCACATCCCTAAACCAAGTAGTATTTTGGCTGCTGTGCCATCCCGGCGCAATCTGAATATGTTTGCTTTTCAAATTTCATCCCTGTCTCAAAACTCGAGATTTCTGGTTGAATCGGATTTTATACACCAATTGGAATGTTTTCCATTTGTTAACTGTTCACAGAAAGCTTATATCTGGAAAGGAAGTGATTTTTCCTCTTTGGCAGCCTGAGGGAACCGGAATAAATCTAACTTGAGCTTTGACTCTAAATTCTACCCTTCTGAATGGGATTTTACTACCAAATGCGAGAAATCCCATTCAGCTAGAAAGGTAGAATTATTAGTATCAATTGCGAGATGTACGTTGGGCTAATTTCTCAGAGAAAGCTCACATCCTTAAACCAAGTAGTATTTTGGCTGCTATGCCATCCCGGCCAATCTCTATATGTTTCCTTTTCAAATTTCATCCCTGTCTCAAAATTCGAGATTTCTGGTTGAATGGGATTTTAAACACCAATTGGAATGTTTTCCATTTGTTAACTGTTCACAGAAAGGTTAGATCTGGAAAGGAAGTGATTTTTCCTCTTTGGCAGCCTGAAGGAACCGGAATAAATCTAACTTGAGCTTTAACTCTAAATTCTACCCTTCTGAATGGGATTTTACTACCAAATGCGAGAAATCCCATTCAGCTAGAAAGGTAGAATTATTAGTATCAATTAGTACGTTGGGCTAATTTCTCAGAGAAAGCTCACATCCCTAAACCAAGTAGTATTTTGGCTGCTGTGCCATCCCGGCGCAATCTGAATATGTTTGCTTTTCAAATTTCATCCCTGTCTCAAAACTCGAGATTTCTGGTTGAATGGATTTTAAACACCAATTGGAATGTTTTCCATTTGTTAACTGTTCACAGAAAGCTTAGATCTGGAAAGGAAGTGATTTTTCCTCTTTGGCAGCCTGAGGGAACCGGAATAAATCTAACTTGAGCTTTGACTCTAAATTCTACCCTTCTGAATGGGATTTTACTACCAAGTGCGAGAAATCCCATTCAGCTAGAAAGGTAGAATTATTAGTATCAATTGCGAGATGTACGTTGGGGTAATTTCTCAGAGAAAGCTCACATCCCTAAACCAAGTAGTAATTTGGCTGCTATGCCATCCCGGAGCAATCTGAATATGTTTGCTTTTCAAATTTCATCCCTGTCTTAAAACTCGAGATTTCTGGTTGATTCGGATTTTATACACCAATTGGAATGTTTTCCATTTGTTAACTGTTCACAGAAAGCTTAGATCTGGAAAGGAATTGATTTTTCCTCTTTGGCAGCCTGAGGGAACCGGAATAAATCTAACTTGAGCTTTGACTCTATATTCTACCTTTCTGAATGGGATTTTACTACCAATTGTGAGAAATCCCATTCAGCTAGAAAGGTAGAATTGTTAGTATCAATTAGTACGGTGGGCTAATTTCTCAGAGAAAGCTCACATCCCTAAACCAAGTAGTATTTTGGCTGCTATGCCATCCCGGAGCAATCTCAATATGTTTCCTTTTCAAATTTCATCCCTGTCTCAAAATTCGAGATTTCTGGTTGAATGGGATTTTAAACACCAATTGGAATGTTTTCCACTTGTTAACTATTCACAGAAATCTCAGATCTGGAAAGGAAGTGGTTTTTCCTCTTTGAAAAACTGAGGGAACCTGAATAAACTTTATTATTTAGCTATTATTTGTCTCAAAATCCAACAAACGCTGTCTGAATTGGATTTTGGCTGCTATGCCATCCCGGCACAATCTGAATATGTTTGCTTTTCAAATTTCATCCCTGTCTCAAAATTCGAGATTTATGGTTGAATCGGATTTTAAACACCAATTGGAATGTTTTCCATTTGTTAACTGTTCACAAAGCTTATATCTGGAAAGGAAGTGATTTTTCTTCTTTGGCAGCCTGAGGGAACCAGAATAAATCTAACTTGAACTTTGACTCTAAATTCTACCCTTCTGAATGGGATTTTACTACCAATTTGCGAGAAATCCCATTCAGCTAGAAAGGTAGAATTATTAGTATCAATTAGTACGTTGGGCTAATTTCTCAGAGAAAGCTCACATCCCTAAACCAAGTAGTATTTTGGCTGCTATGCCATCCCGGCGCAATCTCAATATGTTTTCTTTTCAAATTTCATCCCTGTCTCAAAATTCGAGATTTCTGGTTGAATGGGATTTTAAACACCAATTGGAATTTTTCCATTTGTTAACTGGTTCACAGAAAGCTTTAGATCTGGAAAGGAAGTGATTTTTTGTTCCTCGTTGGCAGCTCTGAGTTGAACCGGAATAAATCTAACTTGAGCTTTGACTGCTATATTCTATACCTTTCTGAATGTGATTTTACTACGCAATTGTGAGAATCCCATTCATCTAGAAAGGTAGAATTGTATAGTATCAATTATTATCGTTGGTCTGAATTTCTCAGAGCAAAGCCACAATCCCTAAAGCTAAGTAGGTATTTTGGCTGCTATGCCATCCCGGAGGCAATCTCAATCTGTTTCCTTTTCAAAATTTCATCCCTGTCTCCGAAAAATTCGAGTTTCTGGTTTGAATGGATTTAAACACATTTGGAATGTTTTTCTTCGCACTTGTTAACTATTCACAGAAATCTCAGATATGGAAAGGAAGTGGTTTTTCCTCTTTGAAAAACTGAGGGAACCTGAATAAACTTTATTATTTAGCTATTATTTGTCTCAAAATCCAACAAACGCTGTCTGAATGGGATTTTGGCTGCTATGCCATCCCGGCACAATCTGAATATGTTTGCTTTTCAAATTTCATCCCTGTCTCAAAATTCGAGATTTCTGGTTGAATCGGATTTTATACACCAATTGGAATGTTTTCCATTTGTTAACTATTCACAGAAATCTCAGATCTGGAAAGGAAGTGGTTTTTCCTCTTTGACAGCCTGAGGGAACCTGAATAATCTTATTTTTTAGCTATTATTTGTCTCAAAATCCAACAAAATCTGGCTGGATGGGATTTTGGCTGCTATGCCATCCCGGCACAATCTGAATATGTTTGCTTTTCAAATTTCATCCCTGTCTCAAAATTCGAGATTTCTGGTTGAATGGGATTTTAAACACCAATTGGAATGTTTTCCACTTGTTAACTGTTCACAGAAAGCTTAGATCTGGAAAGGAAGTGATTTTTCCTCTTTGGCAGCCTGAGGGAACCGGAATAAATCTAACTTGAGCTTTGACTCTAAATTCTACCCTTCTGAATGGGATTTTACTACCACTTTTGAGATATTCCTTTAGTATTAATTGTGAGATGTACGTAAGGGCTAATTTCTCAGAGAAATTAGCCTGAGGGAACCGGAATAAATCTAACTTGAGCTTTAACTCTAAATTCTACCCTTCTGAATGGGATTTTACTACCAATTGCGAGAAATCCCATTCAGCTAGAAAGGTAGAAATATTAGTATCAATTAGTACATTGGGCTAATTTCTCAGAGAACGCTCACATCCCTAAACCAAGTAGTATTTTGGCTGCTGTGCCATCCCGGCGCAATCTGAATATGTTTGCTTTTCAAATTTCATCCCTGTCTCAAAACTCGAGATTTCTGGTTGAATCGGATTTTATACACCAATTGGAATGTTTTCCATTTGTTAACTGTTCACAGAAAGCTTATATCTGGAAAGGAAGTGATTTTTCCTCTTTGGCAGCCTGAGGGAACCGGAATAAATCTAACTTGAGCTTTGACTCTAAATTCTACCCTTCTGAATGGGATTTTAATACCAAATGCGAGAAATCCCATTCAGCTAGAAAGGTAGAATTATTAGTATCAATTGCGAGATGTACGTTGGGCTAATTTCTCAGAGAAAGCTCACATCCTTAAACCAAGTAGTATTTTGGCTGCTATGCCATCCCGGCGCAATCTCTATATGTTTCCTTTTCAAATTTCATCCCTGTCTCAAAATTCGAGATTTCTGGTTGAATGGGATTTTAAACACCAATTGGAATGTTTTCCATTTGTTAACTGTTCACAGAAAGGTTAGATCTGGAAAGGAAGTGATTTTTCTTCTTTGGCAGCCTGA
>JALGBA010001662.1:0-11482 GCA_023970755.1 Azemiops feae | reverse complement strand
CTCACCAAACATACATAATTTTATTGCTATGGTTAATATTAAAATGAGTGAGATTAGATTTTACCTTCGCTGCTAGTTTTGAAACTGACGCATTTATTAAAATGTTTTATGTCTACCTACATCACACTAATTTCTTGCTGCATCTTAGTTTCTAATCTTCCTAGTATGCCCAGTCGTGAATATCATTTCACTGGGTTGAAAAATAGACAGCTAGTCAATTGGGGTGGAAGGTGCCAGGCTAGAAATTGGGGGGTGGGGGCTGAGTTTTAGTACCACCTTAGGTATGAGAAACCAGCTTTGGGCCAATTCCTCTCCTAGTCAGCCTAAGTCTAACCCTAACCCTCGGGCTGTTGCTGCATGGCGAAAATAAGAGAAGGAAGGAGCTTAGAATATTGCCGCTTGAGTTATATAAAAAAATAACAAAGGCTGCATTAAAAAAATACGCCAAAAGTCATCTGGGTCAGTCACTCCAAAACCAGCTTTGGGCCAGTCACTCTCTCTCGGCCCTAGGAAGGAAGCAACGGCAAACCATTTGTCTGAAATGGTATAGGGTTGCCTGCCTAAGCAGGGGGTTGGACTAGAAGACCTCCAAGGTCCCTTCCAACTCGGTTATTCTATTCTAACCGCAGCTGGGGGGGAAAACCTTGCCAAGAAAACCGCAGGGATTTGGTCAGGCAATGGCCAGGAGTCGAGACTAAGTGGAAAGCACCAAATAATATTAAGAAGAACAGCAATAACTTGCTAAACGCCCGGCTCCCTCCGGTGATGTTACTAGAAGGGAGTGCGAACACAGGCGATTGAGTTCATCGGGCAACGCGTGTCGTGGGAACGCAACTCCTAGTACCCACGCCGCCCATGAAAAGGCGGCGTCGAGCGGCAGATTCGGGGAAGCTTCCCTGAAGCCCCCGCCTCACCTGGCCTTGATGCAAAGGCAGCAGCGCCGGCCGGCTCCACCTTTTGCTTTATCCATCGTCCGCGGGAAAAGCTTCTCGGGGTTCGTCGCCGGCTGTGACGCAGTCGAAGGCGAGTCCCCTATTTCGGCAGAGAAGCGGAAAGGAACCATAGAGGAGGAAAGGCGGAGCGGAGGGCCAGACTGGGCTTTTCTCTCTTTGAAAACCCATCGAACTGTGATCGGCCATAGAAATGTAACCAGAGAGCTCGGGTGGAAATTGTAGAGCGGCCGGTAGAACCAAGACTTCCGAGTTTGCTGGAGCATATATGGAGGAAGACTTTGGATTGGAGTTAAGGACGGAAAAAAGACAATGCAGAAATCTGGATTGTATTGGGGGCGCCCTATATAAAAGCCCCCCGCAAAGGTGGAGTGTCACAGAGTATTGCACATCCATTCCCAGCCAGCAGGGGACAAGCTTAATCCCTATAAGTCATCCAGCGTTTCTCAAACTTGGCAATTTTTGTGGACTTCAAGTCCCAGAATTCCCCAGCCTGCATGTACTTTGCAGGTAACTAAATGGTTTATCCAGGAAAAGCAGGAACTGTATTAAATTGGACTCCAGGGTTGACCGAGTACACCACCTCCAAATTTTTGACGTCCCCTAAAATTTGCTGGCGACCCCCAAGTGATCGCAATAAATAAATAAAAACACAAACGTATTTATTTAGCGTATGGCACAATACACTCCGATAGTATGTTTTCACTAGCCTCCACTAGTTGTGACACTGCTTAGGTTTTACAAAAGCAGCCAAGGCCATTAAGTGATGCTCCAGTCAGAGCTGAAGAACCTTCTTGTATGAGAAGCGAAACGTCTTCAAAGAAAATCAAGGAAGTCCAGTTGCCTCCTGAAAAAGCATCTTTGGGACAATTATGACCCGGATGACTGAGAATCTCCATAGACAGTGAGAGACAATGCGGGATACTTAAGGCACGGGACTAGAAATCGGAAGACTGTCGGTTCTAGTCCCACTTTAGGCATGAAAGTCAACTGTGCAAACCTGCAACATATCGTGTAGATCGATCTATCTATCTATCTATCTATCTATCTATCTATCTATCTATCTATCTATCTATCTATCTATCTATCTATCTATCTATCTATCTACCTATCTATCTATCTATCTATCTATCTATCTATCTAATATAAAGGATGCTGCGCTTCAATGGTTAGACGGCCTATTGGTATCTGAACAAAAATCTTTTTAACATTTATATTTTATTGTGTTTTTCTAATCTAGGTGAAATGTTAATATATACTGCAAGTCCATGTATGATATGCCATACACTAAATAAATAAGTAAACAACCGCCCAATCAAGAAACTACCAGGAACACCTCCCTCAACCCTGATAGGACAAGCCACTAAGTATATAAAGAGAGAGCAAATTCCTCTCTCTTCTAGCACTGATGATGTTACCTAGTTGGGTCACGAAACGTCTGCAAAAAAACCACCAAGCTCAGAGAGCACCAAGGACCCTGAAGAGACAATGTTGTTGGATGATGGACCAAGTGGCCCCTTTAGCTCCGGCTTTATTATTCATATAAAAACAATGATATGCGTGTGTGTGTGTGTGCGCCCGTGCGTGCGTGGGTGTATGATAATACTATATACTTTATATTATGATGCAATTATCTGCCCCATCCGCAGAGGTTGAGAAAGCCCCTTTTAGCTCCCAGTCAGTTAATATGAGGGCTGAGCAAGTGAGTGGAGGCAGCGAGATTTCCTTCCCGCTCTTTTCCCCCTTGCAATTACCTATGACCAGAGGCACAGTGCACACTTAGAAGCAGCTGCCGCGGCTCCCGCCCCATCCATTAGTTTCTTCCATCCCTAACCCCTCCATTCCAGATTCACCCGCCTGGGATTGCCTCGATGCCTATGCTTTGCGACGTAAAACTGTGCCGAAAGAAATAGACCTTTTGAATGGGATTTTAAAGTTATTATCCTCTATCTTTATTAGTAACGCCTTATTAATGTTAATAGGGCGAAGGGAAGCCCTTTTGCTGCGACGCGGGGACACAAAAACATCACCTAATATTACTGAGGTTTCATTCATAAATACCACTTAAAAACTCATTAAAAAGCTTTATCATCTTTTTGTGGATGCTCGGCGCCTGCGGTAGTACGAGGCTTTTCTCTTCTTGCGGCAGCGTTAGAGCAGAAACGAGGCAGGAAGTTGCGACGGATGCACAGGAGGTTCTCTAGGCGAGAGAGTGGCCGTCAAAAAGCCCTGGGGGGACGATAGCAGGACAACCGGACAAGAATCTCTATGGTGAGACGGCGCTGCGCGAGGAAGTCGAGGGAAGGACAAAAGCGACGGAAAGGAGCTCGGCCATGAATTTTTAGGGGGGGGGAAAGGTCGATTCCAAATGAACTGGGGATGGCCAATTTGGACGGACGGGAGGTCGCCATGCCGAGAAGGTCTAGGTGTTAATGCTATGGGACGGAAAAACGTGCCCTCCTGTGGTCAAAACGGGTATTGCGGCCGCCGAAATAAATAAACCTTTTGAATGGGATTTTAAGGTTATTATTCTCTATCTTTATTATTAACGCCTTATTAATATTAATAGGGCGACGGGAGGCCCTTTTACTGAGACCCTGGGGCAGAGTAAGATAACCTAATATTAGTATGGTTTTATTAACAAAGAATAATAAACTTAAAACGCCATTTAAAAGGTTTATTTCTTTTGGGGGCTGCTGTACCTGCTTGTCCCTTAGCGAGAGATGGCGCGGCCGTCAAAAAGGCCTGTAATGATGAATTAAGGTTACTTTGATAGGTGCTAACTTTAAAGATAAACCTCACCAAACATACATAAATTTATTGCTATGCTTAATATTAAAATGAGTGAGATTAGATTTTACCTTCGCTGCTAGTTTTGAAACTGACGCATTTATTAAAATGTTTTATGTCTACCTACATCACACTAATTTCTTGCTGCATCTTAGTTTCTAATCTTCCTAGTATGCCCATTCGTGAATATCATTTCACTGGGGGGAAAAATAGACAGCTAGTCAATTGGGGTGGAAGGTGCCAGGCTAGAAATTGGGGGTGGGGGCTGAGTTTTAGTACCACCTTAAGGTATGAGAAACCAGCTTTGGGCCAATTCCTCTCCTAGTCAGCCTAAGTCTAACCCTAACCCTAGGGCTGTTGCTGCATGGCGAAAATAAGAGAAGGAAGGAGCATTAGATATATTTGCCGCCTTGAGTTATTTATAAAAAAATAACAAAGGCTGCATTAAAAAAATACGCAAAAAGTCATCTGGGTCAGTCACTCCAAAACCAGCTTTGGGCAAGTCACTCTCTCTCGGCCCTAGGAAGGAAGCAACGGCAAACCATTTGTCTGAAATGGTATAGGGTTGCCTGCCTAAGCAGGGGGTTGGACTAGAAGACCTCCAAGGTCCCTTCCAACTCGGTTATTCTATTCTAACCGCAGCTGGGGGGGAAAACCTTGCCAAGAAAACCGCAGGGATTTGGTCAGGCAATGGCCAGGAGTCGAGACTAAGCGGAAAGCACCAAATAATATTAAGAATAACAGCAATAACTTGCTAAACGCCCGGCTCCCTCCGGTCATGTTACTAGAAGGGAGTGCGAACACAGGCAATTGAGTTCATCGGGCAACGCGTGTCGTGGGAACGCAACTCCTAGTACCCACGCCGAGCGGCAGATTCGGGGAAGCTTCCCTGAAGCCCCCGCCTCACCTGGCCTTGATGCAAAGGCAGCAGCGCCGCCGGCTCCACCTTTGCCTTCTCCTTCGCCGCGGGACAGCCTTCTCGGGGCGTCGCCGGGCTGTGACGCCATCAGAAGGCGCGTCCCTTATTTCGGCAGAGAAGCGGAAAGGCACCATAGAGGTAGGAAAGGAGAGCGGAGGGCAGACTGGGCTTTCCGCTCTTGAAACCATCGAACTGGGGAATCGCCATAGAAATGTAACCAGAGAGCTCGGGTGGAAATTGTAGAGCGGCCGGTAGAACCAAGACTTCCGAGTTTGCTGGAGCATATATGGAGGAAGACTTTGGATTGGAGTTAAGGACGGAAAAAAGACAATGCAGAAATCTGGATTGTATTGGGGGCGCCCTATATAAAAGCCCCCCGCAAAGGTGGAGTGTCACAGAGTATTGCACATCCATTCCCAGCCAGCAGGGGACAAGTTTAATCCCTATAAGTCATCCAGCGTTTCTCAAACTTGGCAATTGTTGTGGACTTCAAGTCCCAGAATTCCCCAGCCTGCATGCAGTTTGCATGGTTTATCCAGGGAAAGCAGGAACTGTATTAAATTGGACTCCAGGGTTGACCGAGTACACCACCTCCAAATTTGTGACGTCCCCTAAAATTTGCAGGCAACCCCCAAGTGATCGCAATAAATAAATAAAAACACAAACGTATTTATTTAGCGTATGGCACAATACACTCCGATAGTATGTTTTCACTAGCCTCCACTAGTTGTGACACTGCTTAGGTTTTACAAAAGTCATCCGAGGCCCATTAGTGGATGCTCCATTCAGAGCTGAAGAAGCGTCTTGTATGAGAAGCGAAACGTCTTCAAAGAAAATTAAGAAATTCCAGTTGCCTCCTGAAAAAGCCCTTTGGGAGACATTATGACCCGGATGCTGAGAATCTCCATAGACAGTGCGAGACATGCGGGATCTTAAGGCACGGACATACATCGGGAAGACTGTCGGTTCTAGTCCCACCTTAGGCATGAAAAGTAACTGTGCAACCTGCACCATAGCGTGTAGATCTATCTATCTATCTATCTATCTATCTATCTATCTATCTATCTATCTATCTATCTATCTATCTAATATAAAGGAGGCTGCACTTCAATGGTTAGCCGGCCTATTGGTATCTGAACAAAAATCTTTTTAACATTTATATTTTATTGTGTTTTTCTAATCTAGGTGAAATGTTAATATATACTGCTAGTCCATGTACGATATGCCATACGCTAAATAAATAAGTAAACAACCGCCCAATCAAGAAACTACCAGGAACACCTCCATCAACCCTGATAGGACAAGCCACTAAGTATATAAAGAGAGAGCAAATTCCTCTCTCTTCTAGCACTGATGATGTTACCTAGTTGGGTCACGAAACGTCTGCAAAAAATCCACCAAGCTCAGAGAGCACCAAGGACCCTGAAGAGACAATGTTGTTGGATGATGGACCAAGTGGCCCCTTTAGCTCCGGCTTTATTATTCATATAACAACAATGATATGCGTGTGTGTGTGTGTGCGCCCGTGCGTGCGTGGGTGTATGATAATACTATATAATTTATATTATGATGACATTTCTGCCCCATCTCGCCTAGAGGTTTAGAAAGCCCTTTTTAGCTTCCCAGTCAGTCAATATGGGCTGAGCAAGTGAAGCTGGAGGCAGCCAAGATTTCCTTCCCTCCTCTTTCCCCTCGCACTTTACATATGCCCAGAGGCACCATGCACACTTAGCAGCAGCTGCCCGCCTGGCCTCACCCGCCCTTCCCTTGTTTCTTCCATCCTAAACCCTCCTTCCGATTCCACCCGCCTGGGATTGCCTCGATCCTATGCTTTGGCAACGTAAAACTGTGCCGAAAGAATAAGACCTTTTTGACTGGGATTTTCAAAGTTTATTAATCCCTATCTTTATTAGTAACGCAGTATTAATGTTAATAGTTCGAAGGGACACCCTTTTGCCTGCGACGCGGACACAAAAACATCACCTAAATATGACTGAGGTTTTCTTCCATAAATACTACACTTAAAACTCCATTTAAAGCTTTATTTTCTTTTTGTGTGGCTGCTCGGCTCCCTGCGTAGTACGAGTTGGGGTCACGAAACCGTTCTGCAAGGAAACCACCAGCTCAGAGAGCACCAAGGACCCCTGAAGAGAGAATGTTTTTGATGTGGACCAAGTGGCCCTTTAGCTCCGGCTTTATTATTTATATAATAACAATGATATGCTTGTGTGTGTGTGTGTGTGCGTGCGCCCGTGCGCGGGTGTATGATAATACTATATAATTTATATTATGATGACATTTATCTGCCCCATCTCGCCTAGAGGTTTAGAAAGCCCCTTTTAGCTTCCCAGTCAGTCAATATGGGCTGAGCAAGTGAAGCTAGAGGCAGCCGAGATTTCCTTCCCTCCTCTTTCCCCTCGCACTTTACATATGCCCAGAGGCACCATGCACACTTAGAAGCAGCTACCCGCCGCCCTCCCCGCCCGTCCCTCGTTTCTCCCATCCCTAAAACCGGTCCATTCCAGATTCACCCCGCCTGGTTGCCTCGATGCTATCTTTGCGACGTACACGTGCCGAAAGAAATAGAACCTTTTGATGAGATTTTAAAGTTATTTTCCTCTATCTTTATTAGTACCGCCTTAATTATGTTAATAGGGCGAAGGGAAGCCCTTTTGCTGCCGACGCCGGGGACACAAAAACCATCACCTATATACTGATGTTCATTCATACAATACTACACTTAAAACTCCCGTTTAAAAGCTTTTATTTCTTTTTGTGGCTTGCCTCGCTCACCTGCTCACCTGCGTGTCGAGGGCTTTTTTCTCTTCTTGCGGCAGCGTAGAGCATAAAAAGGACAGGAAGTTGCGACGGTATGCAACAGTAGTCCTCTATGGCGGATGTGGTGTCCGTTCAAAAGCCCTGGGGGACGATATCAGAACGGACAACAAATCTCTATGGTGAGAAGGCGGCTGCGAGAGGAAGTTGCGAGGGATGACTAAAAGCGACGGACAAGGAGTCGGCCATGATAGGAAGGTCGATTCCAAATGAATTGGGGGATGGCCAATTTGGACGGACGGGAGGTCGCCATGCCGAGAAGGTCTAGATGTTAATGCTATGGGACGGAAAAACGTGCCCTCCTGTGGTCAAAACGGGCATTGCGGCCGCCGAAATAAATAAACCTTTTGAATGGGATTTTAAGGTTATTATTCTCTATCTTTATTATTAACGCCTTATTAATATTAATAGGGCGACGGGAGGCCCTTTTGCTGCGACCCTGGGGCAGAGTAAGATAACCTAATATTAGTAAGGTTTTATTAATAAAGAATAATAAACTTAAAACGCCATTTAAAAGGTTTATTTCTTTTGGTGGCTGCTGTACCTGCTTGTCCCTTAGCGAGAGATTGCGCGGCCTTCAAAAAGGCCTGTAATGATGAATTAAGGTTACTTTGATAGGTGCTAACTTTAAAGATAAACCTCACCAAACATACACAAAATTTATTGCTATGCTTAATATTAAAATGAGTGAGATTAGATTTTACCTTCGCTGCTAGTTTTGAAACTGACGCATTTATTAAAATGTTTTATGTCTACCTACATCACACTAATTTCTTGCTGCATCTTAGTTTCTAATCTTCCTAGTATGCCCATTCGTGAATATCATTTCACTGGGGTGAAAAATAGACAGCTAGTCAATTGGGGTGGAAGGTGCCAGGCTAGAAATTGGGGGTGGGGGCTGAGTTTTAGTACCACCTTAAGGTATGAGAAACCAGCTTTGGGCCAATTCCTCTCCTAGTCAGCCTAAGTCTAACCCTAACCCTAGGGCTGTTGCTGCATGGCGAAAATAAGAGAAGGAAGGAGCATTAGATATATTTGCCGCCTTGAGTTATTTATAAAAAAATAACAAAGGCTGCATTAAAAAAATACGCAAAAAGTCCATCTGGGTCGTCACTCCAAACCAGCT
Organism: Azemiops feae; assembly: GCA_023970755.1. NCBI lineage: Eukaryota > Metazoa > Chordata > Lepidosauria > Squamata > Viperidae > Azemiops > Azemiops feae. The sequence goes on along the minus strand of JALGBA010001662.1, from coordinate 2,862 downwards.
TTGGGCCAGTCCACTCTCTCTCATGCCCATAGAATGAAGCAACGTCAAACCATTTGTCTGAAATGGTATAGGGTTGCCTGCCAAAGCAGGGGGTTGGACTAAAGAACCTCCAAGGTCCCTCCAACTCGGTTATTCTAATTCTAACCTGCAGCTGGGGGGGAAACCTTGCCAAGAAAACCGCAGGGATTTGGTCAGGCCAATGGCCAGGAGTCGAGATAGTGGAAAGCACCAAATAATATTAAGAATAACAGCAATAACTTGCTAAACGCCCGGCTCCCTCCGGTCATGTTACTAGAAGGGAGTGCGAACACAGGCAATTGAGTTCATCGGGCAACGCGTGTCGTGGGAACGCAACTCCTAGTACCCACGGCGAGCGGCAGATTCGGGGAAGCTTCCCTGAAGCCCCCGCCTCACCTGGCCTTGATGCAAAGGCAGCAGCGCCGCCGGCTCCACCTTTGCCTTCTCCTTCGCCGCGGGACAGCCTTCTCGGGGCGTCGCCGGGCTGTGACGCCATCAGAAGGCGCGTCCCCTATTTCGGCAGAGAAGCGGAAAGGCACAATAGAGGTAGGAAAGGAGAGCGGAAGGCAGACTGGGCTTTCCGCTCTTCAAACCGTCGATCTTGGGAATCGCCATAGAAATGTAACCAGAGAGCTAGGGTGGAAATGGTAGAGCGGCCGGTAGAACCAAGACTTCCGAGTTTGCTGGAGCATATATGGAGGAAGACTTTGGATTGGAGTTAAGGACGGAAAAAAGACAATGCAGAAATCTGGATTGTATTGGGGGCGCCCTATATAAAAGCCCCCCCGCAAAGGTGGAGTGTCACAGAGTATTGCACATCCATTCCCAGCCAGCAGGGGACAAGTTTAATCCCTATAAGTCATCCAGCGTTTCTCAAACTTGGCAATTTTTGTGGACTTCAAGTCCCAGAATCCCCCAGCCTGCATGTACTTTGCAGGTAACTAAATGGTTTATCCAGGAAAAGCAGGAACTGTATTAAATTGACTCCAGGGTTACCGAGTAACACCACCTCCAAATTTGTGACGTCCCCTAAAATTTGCCTGGCGACCCCTCAGTGATCGCAATAAATAAATAAAACCACAACACGTATTTATTTTAGCCGATGACACAATACCTCCAATAGTATCTTTTTCACTAGCCTCCACATAGTTGTGACACGGACTTAGGTTTTACAAAACAGCCGAGGCCTTAAGGTGATTCCTCCAGTCAGAGCTGAAGAAGCTTCTTGTAATGAGAAGCGAAACGTCTTCAAGAATTAAGAAAGTCCAGTTTGCCCTCCCTGAAAGCATCTTTTGGGACCAATTTTACCGGATGACTGAGAAATCTCCTGACAGTGAGAGGACAATAGCGGGAATACTTAAAGGCACGGGACTAGAAATCGGAATACTGTCGGTTTTCTAGTTCCCACCTTTAGCATGAAGTCAACTGTGCAAACCTGCACATATCGTGTAGATCTATCTATCTATCTATCTATCTATCTATCTATCTATCTATCTATCTATCTATCTATCTATCTATCTATCTATCTATCTATCTATCTATCTATCTATCTATCTATCTATCTATCTATCTATCTATGTAATATAAAGGATGCTGCGCTTCAATGGTTAGATGGCCTATTGGTATCTGACAAAAATCTTTTTAACATTTATATTTTATTGTGTTTTTCTAATCCTAGGTGAAAATGTTAATATATACTGCGTCCTGTATGATATGCCATACACTAAATAATACAGTAAACAACCGCCCATTCAAGAAACCTACAGGAACAACCTCCATCAAACCCTGATAGGACAAGCCACTAAGTATATAGAGAGAGCAAATTCCTCTCTCTTCTAGCACTGATGATGTTACCTAGTTGGGTCACGAAACGTCTGCAAAAAAACCACCAAGCTCAGAGAGCACCAAGGACCCCTGAAGAGACAATGTTGTTGGATGATGGACCAAGTGGCCCCTTTAGCTCCGGCTTTATTATTCATATAACAACAATGATATGCGTGTGTGTGTGTGTGTGTGCGCGCGCGCGTGCGTGGGTGTATGATAATACTATATAATTTATATTATGATGACATTTATCTGCCCCATCTCGCCTAGAGGTTTAGAAAGCCCCTTTTAGCTTCCCAGTCAGTCAATATGGGCTGAGCAAGTGAAGCTGGAGGCAGCCGAGATTTCCTTTCCTCCTCTTTCCCCTCGCACTTTACATATGCCCAGAGGCACCATGCACACTTAGAAGCAGCTGCCCACCGGCCTCCCCGCCCGTCCCTTGTTTCTTCCATCCCTAAACCCTCCATTCCAGATTCACCCGCCTGGGATTGCCTCGATGCCTATGCTTTGCGACGTAAAACTGTGCCGAAAGAAATAAGACCTTTTGAATGGGATTTTAAAGTTATTATCCTCTATCTTTATTAGTAACGCCTTATTAATGTTAATAGGGCGAAGGGAAGCCCTTTTGCTGCGACGCGGGGACACAAAAACATCACCTAATATTACTGAGGTTTCATTCATTAATACTACACTTAAAACTCCATTTAAAAGCTTTATTTCCTTTTGTGGCTGCTCGGCTCACCTGCGGTAGTACGAGTTGGGTCACGAAACGTCTGCAATGAAACCACCAAGCTCAGAGAGCACCAAGGACCCCTGAAGAGAGAATGTTGTTGGATGATGGACCAAGTGGCCCCTTTAGCTCCGGCTTTATTATTTATATAATAACAATGATATGCGTGTGTGTGTGTGTGCGCGCGCCCGTGCGCGGGTGTATGATAATACTATATAATTTATATTATGATGACATTTATCTGCCCCATCTCGCCTAGAGGTTTAGAAAGCCCCTTTTAGCTTCCCAGT
>JALGBA010001661.1:5000-207840 GCA_023970755.1 Azemiops feae | reverse complement strand
GTGTGTCATGTATATGTTTCACTTTGAGAGCGGGCAACTAAATTTCATTATTTTATGTGTGCCATTGTGCCCACAATATAAAAAATGACAATAAAGGTTATTTATTTATTTATTTTTATTTATTTTTCTGGGCCTCTCGTGCTTTCTCTAGTGCCTTGCGCATGGTAACCTATATACCTCTCAGAGAGTCCATCCATTCCACCAATGTTGTGGAAGCCGGGGTCCCAGAGCGAAGCTCCAGCATGGCTATGAACCAGTTAGCCTGCTGATAATTTACATAACATCTTAGGTATTGCTCCACCATTGGGATGAAAAGCAGAGCTAAGTCCCTGGGATGAGCCTAGTAGGCTCATGAACTCCTGCCAGAACTTTGCAGTAAACTGCATCCTCCCCGGTCTGAGATAATCCTCTTTGGAACTCCATGCAGTTGGCAAATATGTTGCATGAACATTTTTGCTAGGAGCCAGGCTGAGGGGAGCTTTGGGCATGGTATAAAATGTGCCTGCTTGGAGAAAGGTCAACAATGATCCATATTTCAGTGTTCCCACTACTCTCTGGCAGCTCCACTATGAAGTCCATGATTATCACCTCCCACAGCAGGGTTGGGTTGGCTACTGGTTGTGGCAATCCAAGGGATTTCTGTGGCAAGCACTTCATAGATGTGCATACAGGGCAACTCACCACATAGGATTGTATGTCCTTTTTCATCCTTGGCCACCAAAAATGCCTTTTTATAAGGTTCAGGGTCTTTATAAATCCAAAGTGCCCATCTGGCTTTGCGTTGTGACTCCTTTGTAGGACCATGGTTCTCTGACTGGCTGGGACATACACTTTGCTCCCCTTTCATGCTAAACCTTTCTTCAGCATCAAGTCTTTCTTATGCTTCTGGAACCACTCATCCGCTCCTGATCAAGGGGGGTTCTTCTGTGGCTGTCTCAGGCATACCAGTGCTGCAAGTTGATTAGATGGGATGATAGAGTTAACTATCTCTCCCTATTGAGGCAGGTATGAGAGGGCATCATCGAAGAAGTTCTTTCCCCCCTCCCCGGCAAATAACATAAGGTGATTGTTAACTCCATCATTCCATCTAAGTAACTTGCAGCACCAGCATGTGTGAGACAGCCACAGAAGAACCCAATGTCAGAATCCATTTATATTTCATTTCTAGCTATCTCCTCTGATCTAAAACCAAATCTCACCTTTCCCTGGATTCTGCCATACTCCCAAGGGGAGGGGGGATATGCATGCGGGTTTATTACTTTCACTTCCTCTATTCGCTACAATGTAACCTTTTGTTTATTGCCTCTGTGTCTGCTACCCATTACAATGTAACAAATTGCCTCCTGTACTATGCATCTCTCTGAACTTCTTCTCCCTAACCGGGCAGCTAGGAAAAAGGGGGGGAAAGAATTACAAACCTCTGGAACCTGGTTTATTTCTCCGTTCTCAAAAGGAGGTGTGAAGAGCTGTGGAACATCATGCTACAAATGGAGCCAGATTGATGTTATCTTCCCTTTCCCACGATGGACTTAACACCTGGGGATTGGCCAGTCTGAACCGTCCGGATGAATTGTGGGGTGGGGTTTGCTTAGGGACACTTTAAAATATCGATCTGTAAATAAATCCCTCAAATCCTATCTATTATGCCTGCTATCAACTACTCTTAATAAAAGTTCCTGTTGGAAGAAATTGTTTCCAAGAGTTCTGCTTCCTTAAGATGTGGGATTGAAGTGGGTCCTTACACCCCCCTCGATTAGAGGGGACTCACTGAGCCAGCGACTAAGAGAAGCCCTAGGAGGGGACAAGTGGTTTCAGAAGCATAAGAAAGACTTGATGCTGAAAAGATCAAGTAGGAACATTATTGTTTGCATGATAATCCATCAGGAAATACCAGTCTAGAGCCCAAACTGAGAAGCTGATAAAAATATCCTGGGGAAAAAACTAAATTGTTTCCATTTGGTGCGAAAACAAATTACACAAATATGTTCATGAGATCTTCAGAACTGAGATTTTTAAAAGAAACTTTACTTATTGTAATTATTCTTTTGTATGATATGCTCAATGATAATATAATAAGAATACAAATCAAGTCTTGGTACTCAAAAAACTGTCTATACCATGTAGAGCACATAAAACACATAAAGCACATAAACTTTTTAAAAGAACCATTTTGCTACTATATTTCTCTACCCTATCAATAATTTCCTTGATGGGAATGATAAATGAATAAAACTTGTAATCCTGAAAATGTAAACTAGGAAAAAAGATATACATTCAGTGTATTAACTTAATATTGTCTTATGCCATTGGCAACCAAAGAATACTTAATTAAATATTGGAAAAATAACCTATTAGGAGATAAAGAATGGTGGGACTCCTCACACCATTTAAGAAACACATAATAATGGGGGGAATAAAAGCAGTGCATTTTTTAAATATAGGAAATAGTTTAAGAAAAAATGTTCTACTATCTCTACTTCACTCTATCAGAGTGCTTCATGTAGTATATTCATATAATTAGACTTTTAGATTATCAAGGACAGAGCACTAAAGAGTGTAAAGAAGGAAAGCTATTTCAGCAGGAACATATGAAAGACATACATGGCCAGATTAATTTGCTCTACATACTGATTCACAAGAATATCATGGATAGTATTTAGATCTCTCTGAAAATTATAATCATATATTTACTTTTAAATAACTTTACTTGTCTCCTTTTGGCCAAATTAAATAATCAATTCCAAGGAGAAATAATAAAGTTAGTATCTATATGGGCCTTATCAGCTATGTTAATGGGGGAAAAATGAAACTCCAACAGTCTTTTATTGAGACCAACCCATTTCTAGGCACATTCAGTGATTGCCTCATTAAACTCTGTGCTTAATGCAGATCTTTTATAGTTGTAATACTAACATTACTTTGGATTTCATCTATTTTTATTGTTCTGTGCAGTGCATAGGATGTGATTCCAAAAAGGTGCTTCAGATACTGTAAGGCATGAAGACACAGAGCCAATGAGATGTTAAGGTGTTAAACTAAGAATGGAAAAACATCTACTCCATGGCATGTCACTGGTTGAATTTGGCCTAGTCCTTTTCCTCAACCCAGCTACTTCATTGATGGCTTTTATGAGGAAAAAGAGAAGAAGGAAAAATCAAATGCATTACCTTGAACTTATATGGTGTCTGGCTTTAACTCTTTAAAGCAGCTGCATATTTAAAGCTACCTTCCAAATTGTGGAAGTTGTTTGTGTGATCCAAGAAAAAAAAGAGTAGCTCATTTAAAGAGTTGCAGAAAGTGCTATATTCATGTCTCTGAGTGCTCCTTAGCACTTTTTTTAAATCAAATCTAAAGAATTGCCTAGTCATACCTTTAGCTCTGTGGCCACCTTTCTATTGGAAAAATACATTTCTGTATTCAATGAGCTGTGGTGGCACAGTAGTTAGAATGCAGTACTGCAAGCTACTTCTGCTGACTGCCGGCTGCCAGCAGTTTGGCAGTTTGAATCTCACCCACTCAAGGTTGACTCAGCCTTCCATCCTTCCAAGGTTGGTAAAATGAGGACCCAGATTGTTGGGAGCAATGTGCTGATTCAGTAAACCACTTAGAGAGGGCTTGTGAAGCACTATGAATGTTCAGATGACAGATTCATATTTAGAAATGCTGGCAAAATGAATTGCAAGGTTACAAATGTCACTTTTTTTGTGCCAGCCTCCTTTTTCTGGCACTCCTCTATGTCTGTGGCTTTATAATTCACTCTTCCCACATGCTTTTGTTGGTTCTGCTAATGAACCAACTAATATAGATTATTGCAACAGTCTACATCCTTAACATAATTACATTTTTCCAATTACTAGCGGGTTCTTCCTGGGAAGAGCAAAATTTGCTAGTAGTAGTAGTGTATACCTTTTTCTAATGAAAATTATCAGCACTTTTGATCAGTGACGTCATCAAAGTAAACAAACCCACGTGTTGATTACGTCAGCAGGGCATGGCCCTAAGAGGAAGTGACGTGCTCAGCCCCCACCCTCCGGATATGACGTGCATAACCCCCTCCCCGGATGTTATGTGCATAATCCAACCCCACGTGGTGCAGGGCTCACAAGGTCATAACCCTAGTCGGATATGACGTGTTGGCCTAAGCCCATCAAGATAAGCTTGAGCTACCTAACAGCCCTATTTTCAGATAAGGCGTGTTGAACCTAACCCCCATCAAGAAAGATGTGGCAGTCAAGCCTCTGGGGACATGATTAGCTTAACCCTAGATTAATTCTATGGTCATTCAAAACCAAAAAAAAAAAAGCAGCTAAGTAAAGTGAATAATTAACAGAGGCCTGTGTTTTTGGGAAACAAGCCCTGCTTTGGGGATCTGTGAAATAAAAAATGCTTTTTATTTCTAATCATTCTAGCCTAATGATGCTTTTAATTTTTGTGGGTTTTTAAAAATCAGTGCCTCAAAAACTGGGGGGAAAAGGAGCCCCTAAAAGGTAGCCAGGGCCTGCATTTAAACCCCCCTTTTTTCTAAAAGGTATTTATTTCTAGGCGGTTTTAAAATCATTTCCTTGAATGCAGGGAAAAACAAACAAAACACAGCCCTTTTAAAACCTGGTTTTTACTTTTATAAAAATCTAAAGACACATATTTTGCCAATTGCACCCTCAAATCCCCATGTACACGTAACCGTTCGAAGCACGGCCTTAATAAAATTTATTCTGCCCCCCTACAACAAAAGACAAGGAATATTAACAGGAATTAAAATGCTCACAAGAGGCAAGCAGCCAGGCGGCAAGTAGAGGTTTAAACCTTGTTCGGGCGTGTCAGGACAGCGATTCGTGTTTGTGTCTACTAGTAAAAAAAGGGGAGTTAGGCCTTGTTTGGGACATGCCCAGGCATGTCATACCCCCCCTCCCCCCCGTGATTCTGGGCATGCGTAATGCTCAAAGACGTGACATTGCAAGGGGCAGGGGAGTTTGTGCGGGCAGACCTGATCAGCTAGCAGTCTTTTGAAGATGGCAAATACTGATGGAGATTTGTTTGATGTAAATTTCACCCCCAAACCGCCCAAGCGTGGGCGTAGAATAAGAAAAGGACCTGAGCTATATGGCCTCATTGAAGAGAACAAACTTATAAAACCTTGTTATTGCAGGTTCTGCAAAACATCAAATGGTAAGTAAATCTAAACATTAAGAAAACAGTATTTTGATTAGTTGAAACAGCTAGCCTAATTCTACCTTATTTCCTGCTTTAGAAACGGTGGAGCCTCAAAATGTCAGCATGTCTCAGATTCTGAAAGCATGTATCATTAAAATATTACACCACTGCTTAACGGGATGTCTACAAGCAGATGATGATGATCATGTGGATGGTATCAGTGAAACAGAGCTTGTTAGCAGCTTATGCTTTAGACTTTCTATGCCTCATGTTGTCTGGATCATCATCAATATTTCTGACAAAGTGAATAACTTATATTTCACCCAGGATTCACTTGGTGAGCTCAAGACATTCATACAGCGTATCGAGAAGAACAGTAAACCACTGTCATTAATGTCAAAGATCGAAGCTGAATTCCCATTGTCTCTGAAGAGGTTCATATGCCAGAATGTAACAGAAATTAATTACAAGAAACTGTTAACGCTATGAAATTTATAATAAAATGTGCTTTACAAATCACATGAAAGATGTATTATGTTTTTTCTTTTGCTGACCCCTGTTTAACCTTGTCAGATGTTAAACACAGAGATACAATTTAATCAAAGCTCATGTGATATTATTCAATTGGGATTTCCTGATAAAGTGGGGCTGGCCAGTTTTGCAAAAGGGGTGAAGAACTCATCAACTCTGATGTGATTAGTTTGTAACATCACCTACTATTCAAATGCCGCTTCCTAGGTAGTTAAGGGTGGCCAGTTTTGCAAAAGGTGTGAAGAGCACACCTCCTCTGATGTGAATATTTTGTGACATCACCAACATGTATAAAAGCAGGGCCCATACTGGTCCTGTCACGTCCTGACACGTTTGCTGGTTTCTGGCATACCCATACCTCCGGAGCCATTTGATCTGCTAAGAAGACCCTTTTCAGAATGGAACCAACTATTGTAAGTAGTTTTATGCCTAATTTTTTAAACACTTAGATGCAAAATGGAGCTTATAACATTCTTGTCTGCTTGCTTGTTTGATTGATTGATTGTTTTCTTTCACTAGATTGAATTGACAGACTCAGAATGTTTGAGGGTATATGAAGGTATTTGACTTTCATACTTTCATACATTTAGATTCTTATAAACATTTCTGCAACAATTCTGACCATTGGGGTTTTTTTCTTTTCCTTCAGAATGGGAGGACGATCAGCCATTTGTGGACCTTGCAATTCCTCCAGAACAACAATTGACAGACTCAGAATGTTTGAGGATATATGAAGGTATTTGACTTTCATACTTTCATATATTTAGATTCTTATAAACATTTCTGCAACAATTCTAACCATTGGGGTTTTTCTTTTCCTTCAGAATGGGAGGACGAGCAGCCATTTGTGGACCTTGCAATCCCCCCAGAGCTCCAAGGGGCCCAGCATGACATGAGCCCTCAGCCTACCACAAGCCACACAACACGAATGCTGTTAGGAGGTATAATATCTAGCATTTTATCCAACTACAAAACCATTAGTATTATTTTTTAGAAACTAAAAGGGGGTTGGTATTACATTATTAGGAATGTTGGTGATAGCCTTTTGTTTGTTTGTTTGTTTAACCAGAGCCGGCCTGCAAAAAAGCAAAAATGCATGGAGGCGGACTTCCCGCATCCCCAGCAGACAGTGATAGTTGTGATGCTATGTCTGTGTCTCAACCAGAAGAAGAGATATGTCATTCTAAGCCACAGCTACAAGCCCCTAACTCTGCAAACACTCAGAATATGAACGATGTTTATCTGGATATGGTGCAGGCATGGGAGAAGCCTATCCGAAATTTCAGGGCTGTGGAATACTATCATCGTTATAGTTTTGTTAATCTTGACCGAATCCGGTCTTTTGTAGATGCTATAGAGGCTATTCATAATACGATACAGACACTTTTGAATAATGTTGCTAGGGACATAGGGCCAAACGATTTTGTTCAACTCTGGTTGGATGCAGAGGGGTTAAATCAACCTCTCTTTTCTCTTAGGAGGTGTGTGAATGATTTAAATGCTGATGATTTTCTGACCAGTGTTGAAAATCTGCTTCAAAGTAAGGCAGAGATATTGTGGGGGAGTAATTTACAATTAGTGGTTACCGTCGTGAAGAACAAGGAGGGGGGAGGGCTTAGGAAGTTAAACACTGTGCTGCTCAGCAGAGTACTGGAGAAAAAAAGACAGCACCTAGTAGATTTCAATGTGGGAGGTGAATTTCTGTGTTTTGCTAGCTGTTTGCTCTGGCTGATTGGTGTGGATGTTAGAAATCAAGAAATTATTACCAGGGCCAGGGAACTTCACAGCAGACTGGGTGTTTCCACAGAAAACAGGATTGATTTTTCTCAGATACACCTCTTTGAAGAAGCTTTAAGGGTCACTATAAAAATCTTGTTTTATATGCAGGACGGGTGGAGTTTTTTTGTCACAGGTAGTCCCCAGCAAGAAAAAATAGTATTTATATTGTTACACGACAAGCATTACTATGGCATAAAAAATATCAAGGGCTTCCTGGGTGAACGCTATTTCTGTAAATTGTGCCACACACCCTACCACCACAAATTTAATCATGGCTGTCAATATATCTGTAGAGCATGCCTCAGGCAAGAATGTCAGCGGGTGGAGGAGGAGAAGGCGCGCTGCTGTAGGTGCAAAGAGCTTTGCCGGTCTAAGGCGTGTCTTGAAAGACACACACAACTCGCTATGGAGGGAAAAGTTGACTGTAAGAATAAAAAATATTGTGAAACGTGTGGGGTTTATGTCTTTAAACCCCACAAAAAGTGCAGGGGAACCAAGTGTGGACAATGCTCTGAGAAGGTTGAAAGCTTGGAAGGGCATTTATGTTTTCTAAAATCGTTGTGCCGACCGCGAATTGGCGAAAGATATATCATTTATGATTTTGAATGCTGTCAAGAGACAGGCACCCATATACCTAATTATGTCTGCGCCAGGGATATGTTGAAGGATTGGTATGATAAAGATGTTGTGAGGTGGGATTGTTATGGTGTTAGATGCCTGGATCAGTTTGTAAAGAAATTTATAAATCTTGAGTTTAAAGGATGTACTTTTATAGCTCACAACTCCAAAGGTTATGACGGGTACCTAGTACTGAGGCAGCTGATCCGTGAAAAGGTTAGGGTTCAACTTATAAGTCAGGGAGGGAAACTGCTGTGTATCACCCTACCGGATTATAAGATTCGGTTTATTGATAGCCTCTCATTTTTGCCCCTTAAATTAAGCAAATTACCCAAAGCTATGGGGTTTCAAGGCAGCAAAGGATATTTCCCCCACTTGTTCAATACAATGGCCAATCGAGACTATGTGGGACCACTCCCTGAAACCAAGTATTACAGCCCTGAAACCATGATGCCCGGGGAGAGAGAAGAATTCATGAAATGGCATGCTGCTAATACAGGTACTGTGTTTAAACTAAAGAAGGCTCTGGCTCACTATTGCAGACAAGATGTAGATATATTAAGAGAGGCCTGTATTCGATTTAGGGAACAGGTGATGGATATGACTGAGCGTGAGTGTTTCAGGGGGGTCGGGGGTGAGATTGTTGAGGAGATAGAGATTCGATGCATTGACCCCTTCCAATATATCACATTGGCATCTGTCTGTATGGCACAGTATCGATTCATGTATTTGAAGAGCAATACCATTGCATTAGCTCCTTTGGACAGTTATCACAAGACACAGAAAAGGTATTCAGTTCCAGCGATTCAATGGTTGTTGCATATAGAGCACACTGAGAAACTCAATATTCAGCATGCTCTGAAGGGTGGTGAAAAGCAAGTAGGCAAATATTTTTTGGATGGTTTTGCTGTCATAAATGGAACTCCCACAGCTTTTGAATTTCACGGTTGTTTTTTTCATGGGTGCCCTGTCTGCTACTCTGAAAAAGACTTCAACAAAGTACTTGATTTAACATATGGTAACCTGCACAACCGTACTAAGATTAAAGAAGAGTACCTCAGGGACCAGGGCTATGCTGTGCGCTGCATCTGGGAACACGAATGGAGGGCCATGGTGGAGGATGACACTTCTTTGAAGCAGTTTCTAGTTGAGAATAAGCTCCCAACTCCTTTGAATCCTCGAGATGCTTTTTTTGGTGGAAGAACAAATGCTACATGCCTGTACTACAAACCAAAACCTGGTGAACAAATCTTATACTACGATTTCACCAGTTTGTACCCCTTTGTGAATAAGACCAAGGAGTACCCAATTGGCCATCCACAAATAATATTTCAAAACTTTGGGGACATAAAGCAATATTTTGGGTTAGCCAAAGTCAAAGTGTACCCACCAAGGAATCTCTATTTCCCAGTCCTACCCCACAAATCAGGAGGCAAATTAATGTTTAGTTTGTGTGCAACCTGCACAGAAAAACTGCAAACCACCCCCTGTAAACACAGTGATGAGGAAAGAGCTCTGACTGGGACATGGTGTACTGTTGAATTGAATGTAGCTTTAGAAAAAGGTTACAGAATTGTTGAAATCTATGAGATCTGGCATTTTGAAAGAACATCAAATGAGCTATTTTCAGGTTATATGAACATGCATCTCAGACAGAAACAGGAGGCCAGTGGTTACCCTGACTGGTGCAAAACAGAACAGGATAAAGAGCAATATATTCAGGATTATGAAAAGATGGAAGGCGTCCGCTTACGACGTGACACATTGAAGTAAATCCTGCTAAAAGACAGATTGCCAAACTCTTCTTAAATTCGCTGTGGGGTAAGTTTGGCCAGAGCACCAATCACCTGACCACATCCGTGGTGACAAACCCTGAGGATTTATTCAAATACCTTTTTGTGCCGTATTATGATGTTTCCTCATGTGAGTTTGTGGATACAGAGACAGCCGTTGTGACATGGAAAATAGCCAAGAACCACCCCACCAAATCCACATGCACTAATGTATTCATAGCCAGCTTTACAACGGCTTATGCACGGCTGGAATTATACAGGCTACTGGATGGGCTGGGCGATAGGTGCCTGTACCATGATACCGATTCAGTCATTTTTGTAAGTAGAGAGGGGGCGTGGACACCTCCTTTGGGTGATTATTTAGGACAGCTGACAAGTGAGATTCCACCAAACACTACGATAACAGAGTTTGTTGCGGCCGGTCCCAAAACGTATGCTTATGCTTTGTCCAACGGTGAAGCGGTGCTAAAGGTGAAGGGAATCACGCTAAACTGTGGTAATAGCAATAAGGTTAATTTTGACAGCTTGAAAGATTTGGTAGATGATTATTGTCTGTCTGGTGCAGAGAGAAAAAAAGAGATCAGGGTTGAACAGTTGGGGATTGTTAGGGTTAAGAAACAGTGGACCCTAGAAACGCGAGTCCTCCGAAAAACTTTAAAAGTAGTGTATAATAAAAGGTTATTAAAGAGTGAGGATTATTGTACGCTGCCTTACGGCTATTAAGGATGGTGGAAAATATTGCACAATTTGTACATCCTTTCTCCTGCATTATAAGCGGGCCGTCCAATTCTGGCAAATCTTTTTTTATCAAACAAATGTTAGAACATGGCGATGTTGCGTTGTCTCAAATGCCTCAAAATATTGTATGGTTTTATAGCTGTTGGCAACCTCTGTACAAAGAACTGCTTAATAAATTCCCTTATATTAAGTTTATGGAGGGGCTTCCGTCTTCTTTTGAAGATGATTATTTGTTTCTGCCAAATCAAATCACTCTAGCCGTGATAGATGATCTCATGGCATCGGCCGGTGACAGCGATCAAATAGAGAAGGCTTTTACACAATACGTTCATCACAGAAACCTGAGCATTATTCTCATACTACAAAACCTGTTTTTCCAAGGTAAGAAAATGAGAACAATAGCTCTGAATTCCAAATATTTGGTTTTATTCAGCAGCCCTCGTGATCAGATGCAAATTGTCACACTGGCCAGGCAGATGTATCCCACTAACACAAAGTATTTTTTAGAAGCATTCCAAGATGCCACTCACAAACCACATGGGTACCTTTTGGTAGATTTGGCAGCCACCACTCCAGAATCCTACAGATTGAGAACAGGCCTCTTCCCACCTGATTGGCCTACTGTTTACACAATGAAAAAGAAGTGTAAAAAACAGTAGCCCGGTTACCTTAGCACTAGTTCATTTAAGATGTCAGAGAGGGTACGTAGAAATTGGGGGCTTTTAAAAATCTTAGTAAAGTCCAGACCAAGACAGAGAAAAGCCATCTTATGCAATGCTAATAATGACCTGGTGGGGGCAATAGCAGAAATAGCTCTGAACACCCTAAAAGGAAACCTTCCTCTGAAACCTTCACAATTCCGGTCTCTAAAGAGAAAGAAAGGTGTCATTAAAAAGTTGAGTGATAGAAAGGTCTCACTCAAAAAGAAGAAGCAGATCATACTTCAGTTGGATGGTTTTATCGGTCCCTTACTAGGGACAGCTATTCCGCTGTTGACTAGCCTGTTAGCTGGATAAACCATGGACCATGCCGAGAAAATGTATCTGGTGTCGCGTCATCAGATGGATCAGCTACAGGGCAGGCCGCCTACTATGGGGGCTATAGCCACTAACCGGTTGGATGATGAGATGCGTACCATTCTTCAGAGAGCTGATTTGTGTGAGGATGACAAGATTAAGCTCTACAATTCTGCACTGCAGAGGTATCTAAGACTGACCAGGCAAAATGAGTCTGAAAAGGACAGACTGAATCTCATTTATCCACCGGAAGAGCCTCGGCCACTTCCAACATTACCAGAACAGCCACCACAGCCATCTCCGCAGGTCACAGGGATGGATGAGATCCTAAGGGGTGTGAGCACCCGTTACAGGAAAAATGCGGAACTTTTGCTGAACAAAATGAAACAGCATCAGGACGTCTCAACCTGGGATGATCGCGGTACCTTTTTATACAAAGGGGTCCCTATTCCTGGTACTAATATTTTAGACTTGGTGAAAGGAGCCTCGCAACACCGAGCCCCTACTGAGAAGCGGAAACCTAAAGGCTGGGATGACTTTATGAATGCTATGGCAGAGGTGAATGTTCCAACCTCTGTGTTGGGGTCTACAACTGTTAAAGAGCAAATAGAAAAGTTGAAAGATTCTCTGGTTGTTAAGGATGAAACTGCTACTAGCCCCGTCTCTGTTATGACAACCCCTTTTGGGACTCAGAAGACTCTGATTACCGGTACCCCCTCTAGCCCTTGGACATTAAATCCTAGAAGTAGGTTCAGGTTTGGTGACTGGCTCAATTTGTAAAATGAATAAAAACACAGTGAAACAAGTAAAAAAAAATGTTTAAGTCTTTTTCTTTATTTTACAGTAAGGCAAGCATGTCTGCATGCATTGGTGACGGTTACAGGTTCCAAGACCCCTTCCCACCTTTATAGTTTTTACAAACAGCTTTACCATTTGATCATTTTTAATATCGGCATTGGAGTACATCTTTAAAATATTTTCATAGGCCACTCCTTTAGACCGGTTCAGTAGAAAAAACGCACAGTGTTGCCCGCAGGTCACAGCGCTGGGGTGCTGCAGTTGACGTTGGTGAAATGTATACCTCTCAGCTTGCTGCTCTAAAAACATCACTATGGAGTCAGGAAAGTCAGGGCTATCCGGCGGCCTTCCATAAGAATCAAAAAATTCGCCATATCCGGGAGATGGGAAGTAGAAGGCCAACCAGTGTTCACCAGGCCGAGTGTGAGGGTGGGTATTTACAATTAATCCAAAAGGTCTTTTGGAGATTTGTCTCTGGGGTAGCAGGTCACAAGGGTAGACCCCTAGAAAGGCAGTATTTCCAGAGAACAAGTGGAGGAGCTGCAGTGTGTCCATACTCACATATAATCAAAAAGCACATTCCTTGTGTGACTTATTTCAATAAGGTTTTCAAAGATTGCATAGAGAATCATGTTGACGGTGTTGGGGAGGGGTTGTGCAAATCTAATTTCGGCTCTGAGGTTACCGTTCCTGATCAAAGAATAGTGCTCAGAGCACCCCTGATCAGGACTCAAGTCAAAACAATACAAAGTATACCCTCGGTTAAACTCTTCCCGGTTGATTAACAGCGGCCTGTCTTTCATGCCTTTGCCTGTGGCTTGCACCATCTGCATGTACTCTCTCACAAAAAGACCGTGCTCATAATCAGGCTGAAGAGACTTTGCGGGGATCTGCTCGCCATCACAATGCAGGGCGCAAAAATTGACATTGCAGTGTTGAAAATTGAACGGGTTTCTTTCATAATCCCCACTAAAAGATACATTGTCCACAAACCCAATCACTAATTGTTTAGGTAGCTGCCCCAGAAATAGATTTTCCTGATTACACACAAGGCTACCTGCAGGAATGCTATAAACCTTCATCCCCACTCGATCAATGGGATATTTGGCATTGGAGGTGAGCAAAGCTTCTGCATGGCCAAGGCGCACTCCCGGGGCTACTTTTACACGTTTTACAAAGAGAGAAGCTGCCAGGAGCTGCACTTTGTAATTCTCATTGCCATCCTTCATCACGCAAAATTCATTTCTGCTTCTTGTGAGTTTGACTTTCACATCAACGCCGTTAATTAGCAGTCTGTCTTGAAAAAATAGATCGCTATGCAGAGGCCCTAGCAGGTCCCATTTACGACTACCAGCCGTGTGTCTTGCTCTCGCTTTGAAACCTGAGTTCCCAGCGGCTGTCAGTAGAGTACTCTCCATGAGGTCCGAGTCATCTTTGTAAAAACCCCCAGCTGTAAATTGGGTACCCAGCGCATCACTACCAAAGTTCAGAATCAGTTCAATCACGGCCCGATAAGAATAGCAATGATGACTCTGTGTAATGAGCCGATCTCCCAAGGTAACATCCAGCTGGTTAAACAGTGATGCTATGGGGTAGTTGGTCAGGGCCACCCTTGCCCCATCATCAATATCCGTCCCGTCAGCCTTTACAATCTTGCAACTCACATACAGCAGGGTGTTGTTTAAATCCGTGTAATGCTCACCATGCCCCGTGATAAAAAATTCCAAGGGCGCGTTGGGTGTTAGCGCTGATAAAGGAGGCGCCAGTTGAAAAAGATCCAGTTCTGATTTAACACATTCCTCTGAAGCAGAATGAATAAATGACATATTGTATTAGAATATGTCTTCCTTGTCACAGGGCTTCCTCTTCTGCGCACGTCTCCTCTTGGTATGACGGGTCTTTTTCACAAGTCTTCTCTTTTTAAACGGAATAGGCGGGCCCGATGCATAATTTTTCCTGGCTATGAACATCCCTGATCCATCCTGCCCCCTCTCAACAACACGAGATACAAGATGCCCCGCAACATCTCTGGCAATGTTTTTGGCAGCAGATTTGACATGCGGCTTAATGATTTCTAATCCACGCCTCAAAAAAGGCATTGCTTTTCGAAAAAGTCCACGGAACAGACCCCCTAAACCTGTCCCGTACATAATGGGGGCTCCTCGGAAGCCTGGAAGGCCGCCACCGGCTTGTGCCCTGTAGTAAGCCACGTAGTCTTGAGGGTCCCCATGCTCCTTGATTACAACCATCCTTCACTTTTCCGAGGTCTAAAATGAAGCTTGACAATCACCTTCCCGTGATAAAAATGCACGTTTTTGTCCTGGTCGGTTTTGATTTCTATAGTAACGGTATCGATGTGATGTTTGCTGACCGGTACATAATGTGGACGGTCATAGGTCATTGTGACAAAATCATTGTCTTGCCCTCGCACAGGCACACAGCGCAGTAATGGCACATAGAAGTCACCCACTATCTGGAGCTCTACAATGTCTGTGTAAACATATAAGGTGCTGAATCCAGGGAACATACCTAACAGATGTCCAAGTTCTCCGCTAACTAGAATGGTATGTGGTTCACCCCCTTTAAGATTAATTTTTCGACCCACTGAATCATAATGTAGGGTTGTCTTAGGTCCATCCTTGGCATTTGATATAACCTTGTTCATATTTTCTAACAGTTGTTGGAGGCTGCTATAGTACCCGCTTCTCAAAGAAAAATGCCAAATCTTACTCTCGTTAGCAATTTCAAAATATCCAGGAGAAGTTAATGTGTGCCAACTATGCGGATACTGTATCTCTGCTAGCCCTACTTCCCATGACCCTGGAAGATCCAACGATCTGGCTAACTGAATAGTAAAATTAGAATTTTTGTTTTGGGGGAAAATTGCTGCTGATGCGTTGCTGGGAACGGTGATGTAAAACTCCGCCATATCAAAGATGTTGTACTTCAGTCTCCTTAATCCAACTGTTGAACTTCTCTGGCCATCCAGTCCATTTGACTAGAAACTCTCTCTGTCTCCCCCGCCCTCTTTTTTGGATAATTTTCTCTATTCTGTATATGCGCTGTTGGTCAGCAGGAACCTTTTGGAGCTCCTCAAAGTAAAAAGCCCCCTTTACAGGGTCACCTGTGTAATCATTTAATCTATACACCGCTCTTTCCACCCTTGTCTCCAGTTCTTTGACGATGAATATCTCATCTGTATAGGTTTGCAGATAGCCCTTTTCAAACTTACCCTTCAGTCTGGATACCCTGACATGATCTCCCATCTTTTCTTTTACTTTTTAAAGCTACCCCATAAAGCCTCATCCACACATCCCTTTCGTTAGACAAATTTACGGTGTTAGGAACAGCCCCGATACTACGATGGTAAGTGTTATTGTACCCCTGAAGAGTATCTGCCAAAATGTCCACATACCGATGGGTATTTCTAGCTGTGAAATATCTCCAGAGTTTGTTTTTTAGGGTTCTATTAAACCTCTCTATAATGGCTGCTTTAGTTTCACTATGGGTGACAAAATGATGAATGCCATAACGTGCTAAAAGTTTCTTCAGCGGAATATTCAAGAACTCTTTACCTGCATCTGTCTGTATTTTTCGGGGTGCACGTCCTGTTTCAAAGATATTCTGGAAGGCGGATGTAACTTCCCTCCCTGATTTATCAGATAAAGGGGAGGCCCAGGCATATTTAGATAACACATCGATAACTGCTAAGATGTACTTTTTTCCATGGTTCTCCTTAGAAAATTTGGAGACATCTATGAGGTCAGCCTGCCATTGATGATCTAAGCCAGACACTACTGTTTTATTTCTAGGAAAATTAATTCTTGCAGGCTTATGAAGCGTATAAGCGTCTTGCCCTGACAGCCATGTCTTGACTTGCTTCATGGTCAGGTTTTTATCATGTTTTCTAGCTTCCTGAAAAAGGGTATTCACACCTCCATAACTCCCTACACATCCTGGTGTATAATAAATACGGCTTAGAAGCTTTCATGCATTATACTGAAAGAACACTGACAAAATGGTCAAGCGTTGATGTTAACACAGTCTTTTATTGGTTATACAGAGTTCAGGGGGGTTGGTACCATCATCAGAAAAATATCCCTCATCACCACTATCAGAATCAGAAGATAAAGGGGCATAACACGCTGTTTTACAATACCTGTACCTGCCTGTACCCCACAAATCATGTCCGCAGTCGCAAGCAAACCAGTCTTTACACAAATTGCAGCTCTTTAACTCACAGGGTAGATAGCATGGTCTCTGGGATAGTTCAGAATCCCTGTTATAGTCTAAATCAGAAAAATCTGCAGAAGCATTGTGACCACGGCGATTACCACAGGAATATTAAATCGGGATGTCTTGAAGTGTTTGCTGTCTAGGTGTTATTAATTCGGAGTCTGCAAAATATAAAGCACATCCTGTTAGTGTGCTACCCGTTCCAGCAGCATTTACATTATCATAAATAAAAAGATATTTACTTACCATTGCTGGGAGATAATGTAGCATCGTTCACCATTTCACAGGCTGTCCGGTAAGTACTCTGCACCTCATCGTTAAAGTTACAACACGCCATGCTACATCCGTGCAAAACGGGTCTGAATAAAAAATTTTCTTTATCATAACCCCTGCAACAGATTTTGTTGCATTCTGCCGGTTGGGGCCTTGCATCAGAACGTGCGACGCTAGCTTCTGCTGTTGTTTTAAAAACAGCTTTGGAATCAGAGGTTGCCATCTTCAAAAGACTGCTAGCTGATCAGGTCTGCCCGCACAAACTCCCCTGCCCCTTGCAATGTCACGTCTTTGAGCATTACGCATGCCCAGAATCACGGGGGGAGGGGGGGTATGACATGCCTGGGCATGTCCCAAACAAGGCCTAACTCCCCTTTTTTTACTAGTAGACACAAACATGAATCGCTGTCCTGACACGCCCGAACAAGGTTTAAACCTCTACTTGCCGCCTGGCTGCTTGCCTCTTGTGAGCATTTTAATTCCTGTTAATATTCCTTGTCTTTTGTTGTAGGGGGGCAGAATAAATTTTATTAAGGCCGTGCTTCGAACGGTTACGTGTACATGGGGATTTGAGGGTGCAATTGGCAAAATATGTGTCTTTAGATTTTTACAAAAGTAAAAACCAGGTTTTAAAAGGGCTGTGTTTTGTTTGTTTTTCCCTGCATTCAAGGAAATGATTTTAAAACCGCCTAGAAATAAATACCTTTTAGAAAAAAGGGGGGTTTAAATGCAGGCCCTGGCTACCTTTTAGGGGCTCCTTTTCCCCCCAGTTTTTGAGGCACTGATTTTTAAAAACCCACAAAAATTAAAAGCATCATTAGGCTAGAATGATTAGAAATAAAAAGCATTTTTTATTTCACAGATCCCCAAAGCAGGGCTTGTTTCCCAAAAACACAGGCCTCTGTTAATTATTCACTTTACTTAGCTGCTTTTTTTTTTTTGGTTTTGAATGACCATAGAATTAATCTAGGGTTAAGCTAATCATGTCCCCAGAGGCTTGACTGCCACATCTTTCTTGATGGGGGTTAGGTTCAACACGCCTTATCTGAAAATAGGGCTGTTAGGTTGCTCAAGCTTATCTTGATGGGCTTAGGCCAACACATCATATCCGACTAGGGTTATGACCTTGTGAGCCCTGCACCACGTGGGGTGGATTATGCACATCACATCCGGGGAGGGGGTTATGCACGTCATATCCGGAGGGTGGGGGCTGAGCACGTCACTTCCTCTTAGGGCCATGCCCTGCTGACGTAATCAACACGTGGGTTTGTTTACTTTGATGACGTCACTGATCAAAAGTGCTGATAATTTTCATTAGAAAAAGGTATACACTACTACTACTACTTTTGCTAACTAGCTATGCCAATAATCAGTCTCTCTCCAAACCTCAGTGATCAGGGACAATAAGTTATACCTTCTTATAAATGCAAGTCACTGCTAATTCTTCTGAGTGCTACCTTAAAGAGAGTATTGCCAATGTGCCTACCCAACTTGGCATCCAAATGAAATCAGTGACAAAGTTGTTCTCCCAGGAGAGGTCAAGCTTGCCAATCAGCTATATCAGTTTTCTTGGGATTGAGAAATCCACTGATCATATGCAGAAAAGTGCATCATTCTTCAAAGTCAAAGGCAGAAGCCATTCTTCACAAACATGATGCCCCAGAAAAGTAAGTTATGAAGACGGTACTTTTAAATAATTTTTAAACATTTATATCTTTAAATTGGAGTAGGATGCTTTCTACTGCATATCTTAGGCTTTATGTTGGAAAATCTAGAGTCTGCTGTTCTTTTCCTCATTCCTATCTCTGAGATGCAGAGTGGAATATTTCAAAAGGTCTATCACCCTTGTTATTTTTATCCTCATCTGCCAAAGGTGGAAGCTTCCTTGTTATAGACAATGAACAATTTTTTAAAACATAAAAATTCAGAGACTCAATTCAAATTGTTTTTCATCCTCTTATTTTGAATTGAATAACACACTCTTCAAGACTCTAGTTCAAATTCCATTAAAGCCAATTTGCCCAGGAGTACTAATTCTATTTCCCTGCTCAACTGCTACCAACTGCTACCAAGTTTTTCTTCAACTTTTTTCCTCTCAGGACCATTTCCCATTTTTAGAAATTATGGAGGATCAAAAAGAGCTTTTGTTTGTATGGATTATAATTACTGATATTTACTAAATTAAATTGATGCATTTGCAGAGTACTTATTTCTTGAATCATGCAAGGTAACAATATTAAACCCAATAATATTAACATCAATAAAATGTTTTTCATGAAAAAACTATATTTTTAACAAATAAAAAAGTTTAATGAGAAGTCACATTGTTTTAAATTTTTGCAAATATCTTCAATATCTGACTTAATAGAAAAAGGATTCTCATAATGTTTCTGTGTTAAATCTATTGCAATGTGTTGTTTTAGTTGAAGTATATGAAGAAAATACTGTTTCATGCAGATATACTGTATATTTGGAAAAATGAGACATATTTTGATAGCTTTTTCACACAATTATGGATATTCTTCTTTGATACTATACCAAAACTCAACAAGTGGTAATTTCTCAAAGGTTGGTTGCAGTGTGGAATCTGAAAAAAATCAATGAACTTTTTGTATTCAGTTACATTTACACCTAGTCAGTGGTGGGATTCAAATATGTGAACAACTGGTTCTCTGTGTGGATGCCGCTTCTGGAAGTCCATTCTGGGCCTGGGCAACAAAAAATTAGCTACCGGTTCTGCTGAAGTGGTGTGAACTGGCTGAATCCCACCACTGCATCTAGTGGTCTCTTGCACTTTAAATGTATTTTTATCTATGCATGATTTTGCTTATTTGGGAAATATTGGTTTACTGAGTTCTGTAAAGCTTCCAAATATTGATATATTTCATTTAATTGGCTTCACTCCAACAGCACAGTCCAAAACCCACAATATTCTTGATGGTCCAGATGTTCCCTTCAGCTTGCCAGCTACCACAATCATATCAAAACAATCCATTCAAGTCCTGAATCTCCAAAAGAGGGAAGAAGGCCCCGGGATGGACTATGTGACTGGCCAGTTAGCAGTCACATGATGCAGGTTGGGTTTCTTATAACATCACTGTCCACTCCTGTTCCTATCATCCACCTGGACATCTGAGTTCTCCATCAACCAGGACTCCTACTCCCAGGGCTATAGCCATGGCCACCTCACCACGGTCACCCAGCTCAGCCCACTGCAATCCTATTCCTAGAGAGGACCATGAAATGGAGACTGGAAAATAAGCAATGGTCCATGCAAGTTTTGCCTCACAACCATACCTTCAAGAGCTGGCCAAACACTAGGTGCTGTTTGATAAAATGAAGAAAAGTGAAGGCAGACATTTTCATTTTATAGGAGCAGAACACTCCAGTAATAACAGCTCTGCACATCCATAAGACTTGGATAATTACTAGTTACAGTTATTCAGCTTGAGGAAACAGTGCACAAAGGCATGCCATAAATGCATGTTTGAAGTAGAGACATGACAGAAAAATCCAGTGACCCAGCAGGTGTTCTTATATATCTGAACACAAACCTAAAGCCACTAGCAAGGAAATGTAAAGTAAAGTGGACTGTATTTTTTATATTATTTTCTGTATATGTTTCTTAGGACATACTGTCAGGACCCCTCAAATATATTTGCTTGCTTTTGCATTGTATTTACACATCTACCTCATCCATTTCCCTATCCTTCCCTGCTTTTGCTTATGTATCCATTTTTGGGGCCTGCCATTCTGTTGGGAGGGGGATGGTTGCTTGGGGACTATCATCTGCTTTGCTCTGCTCTGTGTAAGAGGCCTCCCTCTGAGTGAGATGAATGCGACCTGAAAACATCTGCCTTATCTCCAGACAACGGAGCCTGAGACCGTTGGGAAACGAAACCAAGAAAGACTTTGAGAACCCGCTGAAACTTCAGCTTCTCATAACATGGTGGCACCTGTGGATTGGATGGGATTCAACTGGATGGTTGGACATTGGGGGGAGGAGTTGTGAAATGCCTTTTTGATGTAATCCTTTACGTGCCAAATCTCAGATCTTGCTTTGCTCTCTTGCTATCACTAACTCTCAATAGAAAGTTCCTTTTGGGACAATGCCTGTTCCAAGAGTTCTGCTTTCTTGGGAGATCTAGTTGAGGCAGGTTCTTACACATACACTAATGAGCTGGAGCCCAAGAAGCAGCACAGTGGCGGGGCTGTCTGTCTCAAGGAGCCAGAGGCAGAGCACCTCAGCTGGCCGAGGTGAAACCGATCCCAATTGGGGTGAAGTTTGATGGAGACCCAAAGCGACTGGGTTATTTCCTGGCTCAAGTGTTCACCTACATGCAAATCTATGGGAGAACACGGCCCACTGATGTTGAGAAAGTTCGAGTGGTCACTCTGGCTTTAGAAGATGGAGCAGCTGACTGGATGGTGACCCTGTATAATTGCAATGTACCAGAGCTGAGTAATTTTAATCATTTTATGGCCGCACTCCACAGACACTTCGACGACCAGCTGGCCGATAAGAAAGCCCGGGAGCGGATTAAAATGGTGAAGCAAGGGAGAAGACCAGTTGCTGAATATACCAAAGAGTTCAGAGAGTTGGCCAGCCGCTTGCATTGGCCAGAGGACATCCTGGTAAGCTGTTTCCAGGATGGACTTAACAAAGAGCTGTACAATGCCTGCATAGCTCGTGGAGCCCCGGGGCGGCTGTACAACAGGTGCCTGCTAGCTGAGGAAGTGGAGATCGATCAACACAAGCATCAGCACTGCCCAGTGAGATCAAGCTTCAAGCCACAGTGAGGGGAGACCGCCCGACTTTCACCTGCCCCACCTCGCGGCACTGCCTGCTTCAAATGTGGCAAGGAAGGACACCGAGCCCTGGATTGCTGCAGCAAGACCCCTGCTAAGAGAAGAGATTGTCTGCCAGCCGGGAGACCCCTGAGAACCACATCACACCCAAGGGAGACTGCTATGAGGTCCGAGGAAACCATAGAGCTCCCCTGGGATCGCAATTGAGAGGGTTGAGCTTCGGTTCCACGCCACGATGATCCAGGAGCAGCGGAAGATGACTACAAGGATGACCCTTTGGTGAGTGTACCAATAGACCCCATTACAGTGCCCCTAGAACTGTTCATACCAGGCACTGGGAGGACACTGAAATTAGCAGCTTTACTGGACTCGGGGTGCACCCGCTGTATGATTAGCCCAGAACTAGTGGGGAAAATGGGAATTCCACTCAGGAGACTAAAAACCCCAATCACTTTTTGCCAACTGGATGGTTCAGTCACTGGGGGGGTACCTGCCAGTTTTGTTACCAGACCATTGCACATCGACCTGGGTGGCCACACAGAGACTTTAGTGTTTATTGTGGCTCTGGGTATGCAGTGGCCATTAGTTTTGGGGCTGGCTTGGTTAAAAAAATGGAACCTCATGATCAACTGGAGGGAAGGACAGCTGAGATTCCCACAGGGGGGAACCCCGCCCACCTCTAAAGAAATGGGAGGGAGATGTGGCTTATGTTGTGATTTTGCCTCTTCGCTCAGTGAGTCAGACTTGCAAAGCCTTCCAATGGAATACAGAGATTTGGCTGAAGCATTCAGTGAGCAGAGGGTGGATGAACTCCCCCCTCACCGAGCCACAGACTGTGCTATTGAAATCATTCCAGGGGCGAAATTACCAAAGCCAAAAATGTATTCGATGACTCCCAGGGAGCTAAATGAACTGGGAAAAATTATCAAAAAGAACTTAGAGCAGGGTTTTATTGAACCAGCCAAACCCCGAGTAGCAGCTCCTGTTTTATTCAGAGAAAAGTGTAGCGCCACCCCCGAAGGGACTGCTGAAGTCTGGGTTCTCCTGGCCCTCTTGATCTGGCTGCCGGTCCAAGGGGTCCCTTACTTGGACACCTCTGCTTGACAGAGACATGTGGTGCGGTGGTGCTCTGTCTCTGTCGGCAGCAACTCACATGAGGTAATAGTGGTCAGTCTCTCAGCAGGCAGCTCACATGAGGTGATGACGGTCAGTCTCTCTCTCAGCAGTAGCTCACATGAGATGATGATGGTCAGTCTCTGGCAGCAGCAGCTCACATGAGATGATGATGGTCAGTCTCTGGCAGCAGCAGCTCACATAAGATGATGATGGTCAGTCTCTGGCAGCAGCAGCTCATGTGAGGGGAAGATGGTAGTCAGTCTCTGTCAACAAGCAGCTCCCATCTCTGGCAGCAGCAGCTCACATGAGATGATGATGGTCAATCTCTCTCAGCAACTCACAGGAAACCCCTCTTATTCTATCTCCTCTTCTCTTTCTGACCTTTCCCCACTGAATCCTCTCCTTCTCTCTTCCCTTCTCTCTTTCAAGCTTGCTCTACAGAAACCTCTCTATCTCCATCCGGCTTGCCTCACCAAAAAGAATAAAAACAAAACCCAGCCAACCTCCTACCTCGCTCTCCCTCCGTCTGGCTTGCCCCTCCGGAAAAAGGGATAAAAGCTTCTTCTCCAACCTCCTACCTTGCTCTCCCTCCACCTGGCTTGCCCCTCTGGAAAAAGGGATAAAAGCTTCTTCTCCCCCAGTCAATCTCCTCTTCTGCTTTAAAAATCCCTCCCCAAGAGCCACGCCCTACTTCCAGCCACTGCGGAGGCCGCCGGATCTCCCAACCTCTCCGCCGAATCCACAGAGCTCCAGCAAAGCCTCCCAGCCAGCACTGATCCCAGCCAGCACCATCCCACCCCAACTCCCCTCTCCGCTACACATTCATCCTGCCCAAAAATTCTTTGGTCCCCCAAAGAGTGAGAAATGCTTACCAAGAGTCTGGGGTGTCCGGGGGTGGATCAGAATTTTGTCTAGCAGTAAATACTGCCTCTTCTGTGCTGTGGCCCAGAGCATCATATGTCAGTCTTCTAATTGGATGTATCATTCGTTTTGATCTCTGTACTTTGGGTTTGGCTGTAATGAATGAGTCATCCTCCCAGGGCTTTCTGCACCCAAAAGTCTCTGGGCCTGGAGGCCCATTCTCTGGTTCTGGATGTTGTGGGGCACGTGGAAGGGTTAAAACTGTCTCCATAGGGTCCTCCAGCCCAGGAGCCTCTGGAGCTGGTGGCACTCTCTCCAGTTCTGGCAGCTCCTCAGACTGCTCGTCAGCCTTCCACTCAGGTTCTCTAAGAACGTCTCCCCATTCCCAAGTTTCAGATACAAACTCAGGGCATCTGGCCTGAGCTGCTCAAGCCCCATCTCAGTGTCTGATATGGGGGGAGCTGTTGCAATATTTTCCAATGACCACAACCATACAACCCTCTTCCTCTTCTGTGTCCTCCTCTTCTCCTTCCATGGATGAATCAGGTTGTGCTTGAGTCGTGGTCTCCTCCTCGTTGGACAGAGTTCAGTTGCTTTTGGAGCAGATGGCTGAGAGGCTCATATCGCCTCATTTAGAGGCAATAGATGATTTTGGTGCCATGCTTTCAGAGGCCCCGAACTCCCTTCTGGTCGAATCTGGTACACTGGCAATCCATGTAGCCTCTCACTGACAATGTATGACTGAGAACTCCATCGGTCTGCTAGTTTATGCTTCCCAGGAATGTCCAGATTTCTCAGTAATACCCGATCGCCAGGTTGCAAATCTTGAACCCTCACCTTCAGGTCATAATTTCTCCTGTTTCTCTGTTCTCAAAACTCCGAAACGGCTAAAGCCTTCTTATATGCCATCTTCAGATTCCTCCTCAACCTGTCGACATAATTGCGGTGTGAACTGAATGAGGTTTCATCCATTGAGATGCCAAATGCTACATCTACTGGCAGTTGAGTCTCCCTGTCAAACATCAGTCGAT
Organism: Azemiops feae; assembly: GCA_023970755.1. Lineage (NCBI taxonomy): Eukaryota > Metazoa > Chordata > Lepidosauria > Squamata > Viperidae > Azemiops > Azemiops feae. The sequence continues at coordinate 183,090 of JALGBA010001661.1, read as the reverse complement.
ATGGAGAATACCCAGTAGCATCATTTTTTGTGCTATTATATGCATGCACAACAATAGAAATGTGATGTCCAATGTTGCTTCTTCTCTGCAGTCAGTGTGCCTAATATGTCAAAATGTCAGGGGAAAAACTTGTTAAAGAGAAACAAGAGACAACACACAACAAAATTCTCACTTTAGGATCCAGAGGTTTATTTCAATTTAACACACAAATTTAGTACTTACATTTCAACAACTTATTGCAATAAGGACCAAGTGGACTAGCGGTCACTAAGTATGACAGCTGGGCCAAGAGGCAATACCCAAATCTTTGAAGCAGGCTTTATACCTTAATATTGTGCCCACCTCTAGCATTCTGGTGCCACCCAGTAGCCATCCCACTTCCCTCCCAGTTCCCTTTTCTTGCTAAACACATCATCACATTTCTCGGATCTTTCCTTGGGTCACCTTCCTATTCTTGGAACTTGACCATTAGGCTAGTTCCTTATTTGTCCACTGTTGCCCTGGTTACTGGGCTACTTCCCTGTTCTTTCTTGTCCTAACCACTACTTTCCTCACTACCATTCCTACACATGTTATTGCAAAGGTTGCATCCATACACAAGGCTTAGTTCCTCTTTTCTCCTACGTTCTTGTTTAATGTTCCATTTTTTTTAAGAATTTGTGCCAACCACAAACAATCATCTTTTTCCTATGAAAAGGTCAACAAAGAGGTAAAGTGCTACATAGCAAATTCAACTCCAAATATGACTAATTAATTAATTCACTCATAGGGATAAATAATTTTTCCTTTCACAAAGGATACGATTGAATCTCCTTGTGGGTGGTAGGGAGTGGTGCGTGACTTTCAAATGCCCAGTATGTCCAGCAGTTGTTTGACAAGCCTGCTTTCGAAATCTCTGCCTTGATTGGAATGTATGCACTGAAGTAGCCCATACTGTACAAAGAACTTTTCTACAAGTACCTTGGCTACCGTGGTGGCCCGCTGATCCTTTGTTGGAAAGGCTTGTGCATAGTGAGTGAAATGATCAGTCACAACCAATACATTTCCCTGTCCACTTGTATCTGGTTCCAGACAGAGGAAGTCAATGCAAACTAGATCCAGGGGCCTATGACTTTGCAGGTGGCCCATTGGTGCAGCCCTAGACGATAAGGTCTTTCTTTGGATACAGCGCAGGCAGGATCGACAATAGTCTCCAACCTCCATCTTCATACAGGGCCAGTAAAACCGATCTCTCACTAACTTGAAGGTCTTCTCTGGCCCCAGGTATCCATGCTCATCATATAGCACAATCAGCACCGCTTCCCTATATTTTTCTGGGAGCAAGAGTTGCCACTTTTCCTCGGGCCCATCGGAAGGGCCCTTCCGATAAATCACACCGTTCCGGAGCTGTAAACGGTCTCACTCTTTGTACAGAAACCGAGCTCCTCTCGGTGAGTCAGTGAGCAGAGCCTCTTGCTGACCACTGCTCAAAGCCCTTGCAGACAGGCCACAAAGGAGGTCTTCTGCCTGATCCCTTTTCAAATCTTTCTTGGTTAAAACAGGCATACCCTCTCCTCTAACTTGAATGGGGTTGCACTACAGTTTAGGAACACCTGCAGTAGTGACTCCTACCACTTCTGCCCCAATTGTTCCTCGAACTCGGTGTTCGACCCCTTGATACAGAGCTTGAATACCATCAGGGGTCAATCGGATCCATTCTCCAACATGTGCCTCAGGACCATGAGGTCTCCTCAACAGGGCATCTGCATCCCTGTTCCTCACACCCGGCCGGTACCTCAAGCTGAACCTGAACCCAGAGAGTGCAGCCAGCCACTGATGCCCCATGACATTGAGTTTGGCTGTTGTGAGCAGGTATGTGAGTGGGTTATTGTCTATCTTAACCTCAAACTCTGCTTCCATATAGGTAGTCCTTTAACTTATCTACTACTGCCCACTTAAGCACCAGGAACTCCAGCTTATGGATGGGATAATTCTTTTTGGCTGAAGTTAGGCCCCTGCTGATATATGCAATGGGCTTCAGGTGTTTATCATGTTCCTGATACAGTATCCCCCCAAGACCATCCCAACTAGCATCAGCATGTAGTTCATATGGCCGGTTAGGGTCTGCAAAGGCCAAGACATGGGCATTCGTGAGTCTCCGCTTTAGCTGGTCAAAAGCTTGCTTGCACTGCCCAGTCCACTCTTCCTGAATGGATTCTCAAGACTTCCTGGGTCCCTTATTCTGATGGAGCTGGTTCAAATGACCAGACACATCCTCTACCTCTTCATTCTTCAACAGATCATTGAGAGGACGGGCTATCTTCGTAAACCCTTCAACAAACCTGCGATAATATGAGCAGAACCCTAGAAATTATTACAGTTCAGCCACATTTTGAGGTCTGGGCCAAGAAGTAACAGCCTCAAGCTTTGTGGGATCAGTTGATACCCCTTCTGCAGAGACAACATGACTCAGATATGTGACAGATGGTTGGTAAAATTGGCATTTCTCCAATGACAGCTTCAATCCTTCGTCATGGAGCCTTGTCAGTACCTTCTCCAAGTGCTCCTCATGTTGTTCAAGAGTCTCACCAAAGACAATAATATCATCTAGATAGACTAACACCTCTATCAAGTTCATATCTCCCAAGTCTGCTCCATGAGTCTCTGAAAGGTTGCCAGGGCCCTGATAACCCTTGGGGCATTCGATTGAATTCATAGAACCCCAAGGAGCAGTTGAAAGCAGTTTTCTCTCTATCATCTGGATGCATGGGAATCTGGTGATAGTCACTCCTTAAATCCAGCACACTAAACCACTTTGCTCCCGATAAACAATGGAGCGCATCTTCGATTCAAGTTGTATACTGATCTGGAATGGTCCTCTGATTGAGGGTACGGTAATCTATACACATTCTCAGGGATCCATTCTTCTTCCAGGGATCCACTATGGGAGAGGCGTAGGAACTTTGAACACAACGGGGGCCTGTTGTTCTCGCATCAGGTGTCAGTATGCTGCCTGCAGTGCGGGATGAACATCCCCTATCAACGAGTCATTCCCTATTGGGACAACTGGGGTGAGTAGACACCTAACTAAATTGGTGTTTGTCCCCACTATCAGTGAGCCCTGGCTAGATCCTGGGGGACGGGTACAGACAATGGACAGGGTATTGAAGGTTTCTGTGTATCCAGCAACTGAGGGCCCAAATGTTAGCTGGATAGGTAGATACCCATCGTATGGGAACTTCTCTGTTCCAATGCCCCAAATCTTCAAATCGCCCAACTTTCATATGGGTATGTGCATCAGGTGCCTATCATAGAAATCCCGATACAGTAATGTCACTTGTGCACCTGAGTCCAAGAGGGCCCTCATGTAAATGCCTTCCACTTATACTAGCACCATTGAAGAAGGGCCCACTAACTGTTTAGGAATTTTGGCAGTAAGAGACACAGCATCTGGTTTGATAGCATGTGCTTGAGTCCCCGAAGGCTGTTGCTGGAGCCTTGTCACTCTGAATTAAGTAGGCTCTAGGACTGTGGTGGTGAACCTATGGCACGTGTGCCACAGGCGGCACACAGAGCCGTCTCTGGTGGCACGCGCGACATTGCTGGGCTGAGCTGCTCCCTCCTCTCCGTGCATGCGCAGCTCACAGCTGTCTGCACATGCACTGCTCTCCGCGCATGTGCAGTCTGGGAATAGGCGAGAGGCTATAAAAGGAGCAACTTTAAGTGGGAGCAGCATTTGCTGCAGACAGCGAGTGAGCGAGGATGAGTCGGAGCAAACAGCGCGCAAGCGAGCACAGGTCGGAGCGGACAATGAGCGAGCGAGCACGAGTGGTAGTTTCAGCGGCCGGCCACACAGGGGAGGAGGAGGATGAGGGGTGGTGGGGGCAGCAATGGCAGCGGCAGTGAAAGGCGGGGGGCGGTCTACCAGCTTAAGCTAGTTTGCCTCGGCCTCGTGCAGTAATAGCCGTGGAGGGTGCGGGAGCTGCCTTGCCTCGGCCTCGTTCAGTGACGGCAGCAAGCAGAGTGGTAATGGTGGGGCGGCGGGGGGGTTGTCTTGCCTCGGCCTCATGCGGTGACACCAGCAAGCAGAGCGGTAATGGCGGGCAGCGGCAGGGGGGTGCCTTGCCTTGCCTTGGCCTCATGGGCGACAGCAGCAGAGCAGTAAGGGTGGCCGGCGGTAGGGGGTTGCCTTGCCTTGCCTCGGCCTCATGGGTGACAGCAGCAGAGCGGTAAGGGTGGCCGGCGGCGGGGGGGGGTGCCTTGCCTTGCCTCGGCCTCGTGGGCGACAGCAGCAGAGCGGTAATGGTGGCCGGTGGTGGGTGTGTGTGCCTTGCCTTGTCTCGGCCTCGTGGGCAACAACAGCAGAGCGGTAATGGCGGCTGGTGGTGGGGGTGTGTGCCTTGCCTTGGCCTCATGGGTGACAGCAGCAGAGCGGTAAGGGCGGGCGGTGGGGGGGTGCCTTGCCTTGCCTCGGCCTCGTGGGCGACAGCAGCAGAGCAGTAAGGGCGGCCGGCAGCAGGGGGGTGCCTTGTCTTGCCCTCGTGGGTTATGGCAGTAGAGCGGTAATGGTGCAGGGGGTGGCCTGCTTGCTTAAGCTGCCTTGCCTCGGCCGGCTGCCCGGCCTCGTGGCATGGTGGCAATGGTGGGCGGGGGGGCGGCCTGGTGTCTGAAGCTGCCTCAGCTGGCCGCTGGCCTCAGCAGGCCCCAACGAGGCAGCATTCACACTCACTGGCTGCCCAGCCTTGTGGCAGCAGCGAGGGATGGGCGTGCTCCAGAGTGTGAAAAATGGTCTTAAGTCACTTTTCCCAGTGCCGTTGTCACTTCAAACAGTCACTAAGTGAACTGTTGCAAGGTGAGGACTACTGTACTTTATCACTTATTTTCTTTTGTGGGGGGAGTCATCAAGTTTACATCAAGGTTTTGGCACCTTGCTAGGCGACTGGAAAAGCCCTGTTAGAGTACCCAGATTGCAGCTGCTTTCTTGCAGATATGTGGAATGGCATGGGACCCACAGGGTTTGCAAAGTTAAGTGAGAAAGTTGGTTACAGCTTATTAGGAAAGATAAAATAGACAACCAAGAATGCTTTATTGACCATTCTTCATCCAGATTTTATATCAGTTGCATCTGCTAATACAGGCGTTCTGCTTCAGATTTCTCTGCTATTTTCAGTATCTGGTAAAATGAATGAGTACTTTCCCAACAACCTGTAAAATCCAAGACACTGCTTTCATTGTTTAATTCCCCCCTCCTAGATTGTTGATTCAGGGAATATCCATTTCTTTAGTGTTAACTCAGAGTGTTAGTTATTTAGGGATAGATTTGTATTGGTTGCTTCATTTTTTTTTAATTTTGTGTTTTTGTAGACTCCAAGTCTTGTACACCACCCAAAAATGACTACAGCCAAAAAAATCAAAAACAGATAGTGGAAGATCATTCCAAGAGGCCTGGACACAGTCATTTGGAGTGATTGAACGCAGTGGGAAAGCATTATGTGTTCTATGCAACAAAAGTGTTGTGTGTCGCACATCAAGTGTCAGACAGCACTTTGAAACCAACCACAAAAATGTTGCCCAACTTGGTGATACTGAAAGAAAAGAGTTTCTTGAAGGGAAATTGAGGAGCTATCATTCGCAGCATCTTAGTTTTTCCAACTATCTTTCCAGAACAAATCATCTGACAGCTGCCAGTTTTAAAATTTCACTGTGCATAGCAAAACATGGTAAGCCCCTCTCTGATGGGGATATTATCAAAACGCCATGTTGTCTGGAAGTGATTCTCTTTTTCATTATTTCCCAAACAAGGATAAAATTATTCAACGCATCTCTGAGATATCACTGAGCAGAAATATTGTGAAAGATAGAGTCCAGCGCATGGCAAGTGATGTTAGTCAGCAGCTCACCACTGACTTACAAAAGGCAGCCTGTTACTCCATGTGCTTGGACGAAAGCACAGATATCAATAATCATACAAGGCTGGCAGTAATTTTGCGTTATGCTGTTGGTGACATCATGAGAGAAGAGCTGCTGAAAATGATGTCTTTGCCTGAAAGAACACAAGGTGTAGATATCTACAATGCTGTGAAGGAAGCTTTTTTGTCACAAGACATAAGACCAGAAAAGGTGGTTTCAGTTACAAGTGATGGACCACCTTCTATGGTGGGGGCAACATCTGGTTTCATACAGTTGTTTCTTCAAGAAATAAAACAAAGTAATTCAATTCCATTGTATTATACACCAGGAAGCTCTTTGTGCCAGGGAAAGCAACAAAAAATTTGACGATGTCCTCAAAGACATCACAAAAATAGTAAATTACATCATGGCTCGTGCTCTGAATTGTCGGCAGTTTCAAGTACTTCTTGAGGAGGTTCAGGCACAGTATGATTGTTTATTTATGTACAATAATGTCTGGTGGCTGAGCAGAGGACGAGTCCTGGAGAGATTTGTAGCCTGCTTGGATGAAATTAGGCTGTTTATGCATGAAAAAGGGCAAGAATGTCCACAGTTCACTGATATGGCCTGGCTTACCAACCTCATGTTTTTTACAGACTTTACACACCACTTCAGTCTACTGAATAAACAATTACAAGGTGCAGGGAAAACAGCAGAAAGGATGCTTTGTGATATCAAAACATTTGAGAGAAAACTGCAGGTTTTTGAAAGAGACCTTGAAAGTGGGCAGCTGAAATATTTTCCTAGTCTAAAAGTTCATTTAGAAAATTCTACAACATTTGTAGACAATCCTACAAGCCATCAGGAAATCTACAAGGAATTTTCTAGCATTGTAGCAGCTTCAAAGGTAAATTTTAGTAACAGATTTTCACAGTTCCGTAAGATGGAGACAACCCTGTGTTTTCTTACTTCTCCAGATAAAGCCAAATTTGAAGAACTTGATCTTTCCTGCTTAGAGTGGTTAGATTTAGGAAATCTGGAAATGGAGTGTTATGTACTGAGCTTAATTGGGAACAGGTGCAGGGAGCTGCCCTGAACCGTCAGCAGACCATGTGGCCTGCTGGGCCAGACTTGCTGTCTGCAAGGCTGACTAGGATGCATTTGAGCGGGAAAATACGTTGCATTTATTGGCTGGCAATGCCCCAGGCTGAATGTATAAAAAGGGGTGGAGCCATTTTGTTCTTAGTTCTGTTCAACTGCAAATAAAGAAGTACCTGCTTTGAGTCCTGCCTCTTCAATGCCTATCAATGCAAGAAACAGAACATTGGTGACGAAGGTGGGATTGTGCTGCTGCAAATTCAAGGGCTGACTCACCACGGGAAGCCTAGAAGGCGCTGAGAAGTATGGCATTCCAACCTCCTTCACTCTGCCTGCCAGTACGGAAACGCTGGAGGAGAGTGCAGCAAGGAATCGTCCTGGAACCCCTTCGGAAGCCTGCACAGCACGAGGCATTGAAAAGGCCACCAAAGTTACACCATGGCAAAGATTGGTCGTCTTTCTACATCGCTAGGGTAGAAAATTACCTCAGAGTCAACCAGGTTCAGGAAGACGGACTGAAGGCCGCGATGCTGCTATGCGTTTGCGGTCAAGAAACTTTTGATATTGCAGAAAACCTGGTTGCTCCGGCACCCTTGGAGTCCATTGCTTACGCGGAGCTGAAAAGAATGCTCAAAGAACATTTTGAGCCGAAGCTGTCGGTCATAGCTTGGCGACATGCTTTTGAACAGCGGGACCAGCGTCCTGGAGAGACCACTGCTGAATTTCATCGCTGCTCTGCGATAAGCTGCAAGGCCTTGCAAATTTAAGGACCTGGAAGAACGGCTACGAGACCGGCTAGTTTGTGGTCTGAGAAGCCGAGAACTTCAGCAAAAGATTTTTGCCGAAGACACTGTCTCCTTCCAAGATGCGCTGAGGGAGATAACGGCCGAAGAAGCAGCAGGAGGAGCTGTTAAGGCCTTCCAGGAACTCTCCTTGCTCGGAACACAGTCCATCTAGAGAACGCCAAAAGGGTTGAAGACTCCGAGTCGGACAACGAGGTCGATCGGTTACAGCAACTGCAAAAAGAAGGCCCCATAGGCATCCTGACAAGGCCATTTCCTTCCCTCGATGCATCGGGTGCGGAGGCTGTCACAAGCGGGCCGACTGTCAGTTCCGCACCGCAACTTGCCGGGCATGTGGCAGGCAAGGCCACATCACCGCCGTTTGTTTGGATCGCACAAAAGACCGTCCATTGGAAGAGTTGCCTCGGAAAAGTACCGGGGTCCCCAGTCAGAATAGGGTGGGTTTTTGCGCGTCGAGAAGGAGCGCATGCAGAACAGGTGCCCACTGGCCGTTGAAGAAAAAGCTTCATCTTGAAGTCAAACTGCAGGGGGTCCCCTCAGACATGGAGCTGGACACGGGTTCAGCTCTGTCCATAATTTCCCAGAGAACTCTTAAACAGATTTGCTGCAGAAGCGGCCAACGAGTTAAGCTCAGACCGTCGAATCTCATTTTGACCGATTTCCAGAATTCTCGACTCAGCGTTAAGGGGGAGGCCACAATCGGGGTTCACTTCAGGGATTTTGAGGGTCCCTTGGATGTCGTTGTTGTCGAGGGCAACCACACGAGTCTGATTGGACTTGATTGGTTTGATGCGCTAGGCCTCCGGGTAACTGGGTTAAACAGTTTGCAAACGGCAAGCCTTTCAGAAGTGTGTAAGGAGTTTGCTGATGTTTTCCGCCCAGAGTTAGGAGCACACAAAGGCCCTCCAATTGCTTTAAGGTTAGATCCATCAGTAGCGCCCATTAGAATTAAACCTCGTCGAGTGCCTTTTGCTCTCAAACAGAGAATCAATGCTGAGTTGGACAAATTGTTGCAGCAACGCATTTTGGAACCGGTGGACTGTAGTCCATGGGAAACCCCCATTGTCACGCCACTTAAGGCCAATGGAGAAGTCCGCATTTGTGCTGACTATAAGTGTACGCTTAATAAAGCTCTCCAGCAGCACTCCTATCTGGTGCCTGTAGTCAGCCATATTCTGGCATCTCTACAGGGTGGTCGCATTTTCGCCAAATTAGATTTGGCACAGGCTTATCAGCAGCTGCCGATGGATGACACCATGGCAGAGACCCAAACAATTGTGACCCACCGGGGAGCCTTCAAGGTGCAGAGGTTACAGTTCGGGGTTAATGTAGCCCCTGGCATTTTCCAGAGTGTCATGGAGCACACGCTCCGCAATATTCCAGGCATATTCCCATACTTCGATGATGTCCTCATCGCAAGGGAATCAGTCAAAACCCTGTCTGACAGGCTCCGGGCCGTTTTGCGACGTTTCCGCAAAGCGGGGCTGAAGCTCAAACAAGAGAAGTGCAAAATTGGAGTCACTTCCACAGAATTCCTGGAGTTTCACATAGATGCTGAAGGCATCCATCCTGCTGAATCCAAGCTCAAAGCGATTCAGCAGGCACCCAGTCCCAAGACGAAGGGAGAGCTCCAAGCCTTCCTGGGACTCCTTAATTTCTACCATGCTTTCCTCCCCCACAAGGCTGCAGTGGCAGAGCCGTTACACCAGCTTTTGGACAAACAGGCCCCATGGAAGTGGACAAGTGTCCACAAGAGGAGTTTTGCTGCGGTTAAAGCATTGTTGTCTTCTAATGCGGTGTCGGCTCATTTCAATGAGCAGTTGCCAGTTAGCATAGCTTGTGATGCATCCCCTTACGGTATAGGGGCTGTCTTAAGTCACCTCAGGGCTGATGGGACACAAGTCCCTATAGCCTATTACTCCAGAACTCTGTCTGCTGCTGAGCGCAATTACGTGCAAATAGATAGAGAGGCATTGGCCATTGTGGCTGGCGTCAAAAAGTTCCACGACTTTTTGTACGGCCGCCATTTCACGGTCTTTACTGACCACAAGCCGCTTCTGGGGTTGTTAACAACAAACAAGCAGACACCCCCAAATCATCTCTCCTAGAATGTTGAGGTGGTCAATATTTCTATCAGCTTATGATTATTGCTTGGTTCACAAACCAGGTAGAGAAATGGGTCATGCAGACAGCCTTAGTAGACTGCCCTTACAGCATTTAGAGCCAGATCCTGCACCGGCCAACCACATCCTGTCTATCCAGTATTTGCCAGAGTCTCACCTTAACGCAGGGGACGTTGCTGCAGAAACAGCTTCTGACAGCACTTTGAGCCGCGTGTTGAACTGGGTGTATACAGGATGGTTGGAAACGTGTCCTGGCCCTAGCTTCCAGAGTTTCTGGAAGAGGAAGCACGAGTTATCCAACTTTAAGGGTTGCCTCCTGTGGGGAAATAGGGTAGTAATCCCGACTTCATTGAGGACTACAGTCCTTGATTCTCTGCATGAGGGACATCCGGGCATAGTCCAGATGAAGGCGCTCATGCGTAGCTACCTCTGGTGGCCTGGACTCGATAAAGACATTGAGGCCCAGGTCCACGGGTGCTCCATTTGACAGCAGTCAAGGCCAGAAATGCCACATGCTCCCGTCCATAGATGGGAAACTACTCATGCTCCTTGGTTGAGGGTTCATATCGACTATGCCGGCCCCTTTCAGGGGCAGCTCTTCCTCATTGTTGTGGACAGTCACTCTAAGTGGCTGGAAGTCATTCCAGTGTCCAATACGATGACCGCCATCACCATTAGGGTTCTTCGTGGCATCTTTGCCACACATGGCCTCCCAGATGTCCTCGTCTCCAACAATGGAGCTCAATTTACTTACTCGGAGTTTCAGTCCTTTCTGAGGGCAAATATAATAAGGCATGCCACATCAGCTCCATTTCACCCGGCCTCTAACTGCCAAGCGGAATGCATGGTGCGCAGTACAAAAGACTCCTTAAAGAGGATCACCCACGGCAACTGGCACCACAGGTTGGCGGACTTCCTCCTCTGCCACTGCACAACATCGTGCACGTCCATGGGCAAGAGCCCAGATGAGCTCCGCTGGGGTCACCGTCTTATCACCAAGTTGGATAGATTACACCCAGATCGGGTTGCATCGCAGGTGTCACAGCCAAGGGCACCGAGGCAATTGAAAGTGGGTGATCCGGTTTGGGCACGTAATTATGGACCAGGACAACTGTGGGTGGTAGCTGTGGTTTGCAAGGTTACTGGGACACTTTCCTACGAAGTGGCATTGGAGGATGGTTGCGTGCTGTACCGGCACATTGACCAGCTGCGTTGGAGATTGCCGCACCACTCTTCCTCTCCTGACTCTGCTCTTGGGGGGGAGGAGGACCGTGATCCCAATCATGAATCTCAGCCGCTCACCGAAAATGGAACATTGCATTCACCGAATGGGGGTTTTGCCAATGAGGCGGCTCCTGACTCAGGCACTATGTCCATGGGACATTGCGCTCAATCGGCTTTTCACGCCGCTACTACCTCAGGCTTTGCACCAATGGGACAGTGCTCCCAACCGGTTTCTTATGCTGGTCAGGGGAATTCCACCCCACCGCGGAACTCTGGTTTGGGCCTACCAGAACAGGCCAGCCAAAGTCAAATGGAGAAAGGCTCGGGTCTACCGGAACAGGCCAGGCTTCACGATCCGGGTTCACCCGTATCGAACGGGTCCCAAAGTCCCGGTCTGCTGAGCCTGGCAGGCGAGCTTGCAGATCGGGCACTTGCAGCAGCTGCGAGATGATCGGAATGGGCCAAAGGCCCACCGAAGTTTTTAAGGGACTATGTGAGGTTTCTGTCATTGCAAGTGTAAATGCTTATGTATTTAATTGCAATTGGGACGCTTATGTATGTTCCTTTGTAAAGGAAAGACCTATGATGTTGTGTGTTATTGACTGTTATAATGTATATTGTTGGGAACGCTTGTAGTATTGTAAAATAGCACGTATCTGCTAAAGAACCAGGAGGGGAGGGGTGTTATGTACTGAGCTTAATTGGGAACAGGTGCAGGGAGCTGCCCTGAACTGTCAGCAGACCACGTGGCCTGCTGGGCCAGACTTGCTGTCTGCAAGGCTGACTAGGATGCATTTGAGCGGGAAAATACGTTGCATTTATTGTCTGGCAACGTCCCAGGCTGAATGTATAAAAAGGGGTGGAGCCATTTTGTTCTTAGTTCTGTTCAACTGCAAATAAAGAAGTACCTGCTTTGAGTCCTGCCTCTTCAATGCCTACCAACGCAAGAAACAGAACATCGAGCTACTGGAATTTCAAGAAAACACTATATGGAAAAATAAATTCTGTGACATGCATGAAACACTAGAGAAGATGGAAGGGATGACAAAGGACAGCACAGTTAGTTCTGAGAACAAAATCCTCAAAGTGTGGAATTCTCTGCCAGATAATTTTAAATCCATGAAAGCACTTGGGATTGCTTTCCTTACTTTGTTTGGATCATCTTACGCTTGTGAGCAGCTGTTTTCAGCTTTGAATTATATCAAATCTGACACCAGAAGCAGACTAACAGATGACCTGAGTGCTGCATGTGTTGCTCTCAAACTTACAAACTATGAGCCAAGGGTAGATAAATTATCAGCAGGCATACAACAGCAAAAATCACATTAATTCTTTAAAAGCATGCCAAATGCAAACTTTTACTTTTCAATAAAAAGTTGTTTGTATCATTGAAAGCTCTGTTATTGTATTTTTGGGAGGTGGGGTGAGTGGGGGATTTTTACTTTTTGCCTCGTTTTGCTCTTTTAAAAAGAACGCGCCCCAATGCCCCCCTGCATAGCCAGAAGCCTTGCACCATCGCCGTTCTCCTGCCGCGCTCCCCCAGCCCCTCTTTCCCTTCCTTTGAAACAAACAACCCCCCCAATCCTCCCGTTCCTTCCTTCTGAATTAAAACGAGAGAAAGCCAAGTTTTTTCTTTTGTGGTCTTTACATATTTAACCTGCAGCTAGAAGGAAGTGGGGAAGAAAAGCATCGCGAGACACTCTTCTGTTTTAACTTTTTTTCCTTGTTGCTTTTTGGAGTTTTCATCCTGCTTTTGTGAGAGGGCAGCGTTTGGGAGGAGGTGTAGCTGCCCTTCTCCTCCAAGCCATCAGCTGAGCAAGACACCTGCCTGCCCGTGCTCTTCCCCCTGTCCGAGGCTTTCATTGAGGATTGGCAGGGGGGCTGTTTGGTTTTTATTCCCCTCCCATCTGCTGGGTGGTTGCAGCAGATTTTGGTCTCTTCTGTTGTGCTTTGAGGTTACCCACGAAGCACGTTTGTTTTGGGGGGGGATCGCCACTCCGGTTGCTAAGCTAGCTTAAACACTCTTCCACCTCCTCCTCCTCACAGGAGCTCCCCTTTGTCTGCAACCAGCCCCAGCCCCTGCCTTGCCTTGCCCCATGGCAATGGCACCCTGCCCTGCCCCCTCCCTTGCCTCACCTCACCCTGCAGGACAAGCCTCCTCCCCACTGCCCCACCCACCAGAGAACCCCTGGATCTCCCCCAACCCTGCCTGGCCCCCACAGGCATCCCTCCCCAGGAGCGACATCGAGCTGGCCAAGCCCACCTTGGCCACACCCACCCATGCTGCCATGACTACCATAGCCATGCCCAACTGGGGTGGCCATGCCCACCTGGCACCTGGCGATGCATAAGTGGGTTTTGGGTTGCAGTTTGGGCACTCGGTCTCTAAAAGGTTCGCCACCACTGCTCTAGGATATGGGAGTCCCTCGCTAAGGGCGATGCTCCCATCACTCCTATCACTGAGGGGGGCTTTGGGGGAGCTCCACTCATGAAAGGTGATGCCCAAGGCTGCCCCCGATCACCCCTTTGATTGGAGCTAGCACCCAATTGGCTCCCTCGCTGGGGCCCTCTGTAGTTTCCTGACTGAGCGGAATTTCCTGGTTTGCGTGGCTTTGTACAAGTACGCCTGCAATGTCCTGCACCCCCACAGTTATAGCAGATCACTGACCTTGTCAAGTTGTCAGCTGCAGTGGAAAGGCCCATCCCCCCGCTGACTGATCTAGCCTGACCTCCATTCAAGGGTGAACCACCCATTGCCATCCACAAGGCCATCATCTTGGTTAAGTTTGATATCTGAGCTTGCATAGTTGTGAGCCAGGCATCATCATCTCTATCTTTCCTCGCTCCCGTGTCTGAGGGCCATTCTGTTGGTGAATCGGCTGTAGCCTCTTTGGCCTCCTCTACTACTTCTGTTTCCCTAACTCTCCTTATGAGCTCATGATACCCCCATATGTTCCCTTTGACTTCAGTCTTTATTTGGTTCTAGACTGGATTTGAGACTAAAGCACTCTGTGAAAGTTGCTCCATCTGGGCTCATTCCACTTCAGCTGGATCCAGCCCTCCCTTTCCACAATCTGATATAGTAACTTGTTCAATCGTCTTATGTACTCAGACACTCTCTTCTGGTACATATTCTCAAAGCAAAACAACTTCAGCAGATCCGAATTTATCACGCAATAAAGAGAGGTGAAATGCCCTCAGCTCAGCGTTAGGCTTCTGATGGCTTCCGCAGCAGGGCCCTTTAAACTTTCTCTGACCCTCTGCTTCTTTTGAGCATCTGGTATATCCTACTCTTCAACTGTCTACACTGCCTGCTCCATCCAGGTTTCATATTCTTCCTCCCCCTCTGGCACTGGTTGTATCCCTGAAAAGATACATAGTTTCTTGTACCCAGCCCCCACACAATAGTTGCCAGTCAGGGTTTGGATGGGTGTGGATGGGTGTCAGGCTCCCCCTGGCCTGGGTCGACCCTGCCTCTGTTGCCCCTATAATAATCAAAGTACGTGTCTCCTTTTGTGGACCCAATATTTTTGCTGAAGGCATGACCCATGTGGTCGGGAATATCACCTTTGCCCTGGTATCCTCAGTCAATTGAAGGCTCTCAACCTGAAAGCACTCCAGAACCCTTTTCTTCCACTCCAAGAGCACATAAGAGTGGGAAAAGTCTCAGTCCACCTTTGTGTCTACCACGTATACACTCTGGTCAGGGACAAGAGCCAGTGCCTGAAGAATTCGTTCTTCTGGCCAAGCATCCCCAGGAACATCAATTCCTACACTTGACTTTACCTCACTGTTCTGGTCCTCACACCAGTTAGTAACGTGGGTGAAGTCCATTTTGCTCACTTGGCTCATATCTCTGGGTGGGACCACCTACCCCACTCTAAAGAGAGAGAGGCCAGGAAGGGAATCCTGGACAAGCCCCCACTTGTAGCACCACCCCCAAAGTGACTGCTGAAGTCCGGGTTCTCCTGGCCCTCTTGGTCTGGCTGCAAGTCCAAGGGGTCCCTTACTTGGACACCTCTGCTTGACAGAGACACATGGTGCGGTGGAGCTCTGTCTCTGTTGGCAGCAACTCACATGAGGTAATGGTGTCAGTCTCTCGCAGGCAGCTCATGTGAGGTGATGATGGTCAGTCTCTCTCAGCAGCTCACAGGAACCCCCTCCTATTCTATCTCCTCTTCTCTCTCTGACCTTTCCCCACTGAATCCTCTCTTTCTCTCTTCCCTTCTCTCTTTCAAGCTTGCTCTACAGAAACCTCTCTATCTCTATTTCCCCCCCTCTCCATCTGACTTGCCTCACTGAAAAGAATAAAAACAAAACCCAGCCAACCTCCTCCCTCACTCTCCCTCCATCTGGCTTGCCCCTCCAGAAAAAAGGGATAAAAGCTTCTTCTCCAACCTCCTACCTCGCTCTCCCTCTGCCTGGCTTGCCCCTCTGGAAAAAGGGATAAAAGCTTCTTCTCCCCCAGTCAATCTCCTCTTGCCCTTTAAAAATCCCTCCCCAAGAGCCATGCCCCACTGCCAGCCACCACAGAGGCCGCTGGAGCTCCCGCTCTTTCTGCCGAATCCGCAGAGCTCCAGCAAAGCCTCCCAGCCAGCGCCGATCCCACTCCAACTCCCCTCTCCGCTACAAAAGAAAGATGTCTCTCTTTTTCTCTGCATTGATTATAAGGCCCTGAACACGGTGTGCATGGAAAACATGTATCCATTACCTTTAATGAAAGACATGCTAGTGCACCTATCAAAAGGATTCCCCCCCCAAAACTGGACTTGAGAGAGGCTTATTACCGCATAAGAATAGAGAAAGGTGATGAGTGGAAAACTGCTTTCAACTGCTTTCAACTGCTACCAGTTTAAAGTTCTCGCTTTTGGATTACAAGGGGCCCCTGCAGTATTCATGCAGCTAATCAACGAAGTCCTACATGACCACCTGTACAAGGGGGTCTTAGTTTACCTTGATGACATCCTTATTTACACTGAAACCAAAGGTGAACACATCAAACTGGTCAGAGCAGTGTTGAAAAACTATGCTCTGTTAAATTGTATGCCAAAGTGTCAAAGTGTGAATTCCACAAAGATCGCACAGATTACTTGGGTTATCACATATCAAATGAAGGAATTGAGATGGACCCAGAGAAAGTAAGGGCCGTCTTAGATTGGGCTCCCCCAAAAACCAGAAAACAGTTGCAAAGTTTCCTAGGATTTGCAAACTTCTATAGGCAATTCATCCGATCTTTTGCACAAATTGCTCTACCAATCACAAACCTATTGAAAACAAGAGGGGGAGATAAGCCTAAACCCAGTCAACCACTGAAATAGACAGGAGAATGCCAAGCAGCATTTGAAAAGCTAAAGAGACTTTTTTCTATGGAGCTGGTTTTAAAACATCAGGACCCAGACCAACCTTTTATAATTCAGGCTAATGCCAGTGATGTTGCTGTGGGAGCAGTATTATTACAGAGAAATAAAGATGGACAATTACAACCTTGTGCTTACACCTTGAGAAAGCTCTCAGAGCCTGAGCAAAGGTGGGCAGCTTGGGAGAAAGAAGCCTATGCAGTACGATGGGCTTTACGTACTTGGAGACATTTCCTGGAAGGTAATAAAACACCATTCCAGATGTGGACTGATCATAAGAATCTAGAGGCTATGAAAACTCCCAGGAAACTCTCCCCTAAGCAAGCATGGTGGTCCCAGCATTTCCATCGCTTTAACTTTACCATTCACTACCTCCCTGGTGGAAAAAACTTTTTAGCTGATGCCTTATCCAGACTACCACAATATAACAGCAAGAAAACAGAGGTGGCCAAGCCATTTTTCCAACCCCACCAATTAGCGGTTCCTGTAATCACCGGGGCCCAATCTAAACCAGTAGATCCAGCTAAAAAGACTCTATTACAGGAATTTAAAACAGCCTTAGAAACTGATGAGCGGGCTTCCGGTTCCGGATCGTGGCACACGCAGTCGCACGGAGAGACCCGTCTCTCCCACCGGCTGTTTTCCCTCCGCCGGTAGACCCTTAATCGGGTCAAAAGTCGCCCCGGAGAGGCGACCACCGTTGAGGAGGCCCTCGTTTGACTGGGGAAGGGCGTCAGCTTCTTCCTCAGTCCGAGCCAGCTCCTTAGGGCCGTCGGAGAAAAGATCGGCCAGTAAAATGGACGATCACTTTGCTGCACCAGCCGAAAGCCAGAAGAACAACTAAGCATAAAGAACCCCCGTGGAGAATCCAGGTGAGACCTTTCCTTCCCCTTCTTTCCCTAATTACTCTCCTGTAAAAAGCTTTTGATTTGAATTACTTCCCTGCTGTGAGGGAGCAGCGTTTGGGCACTTGGGAAAAACAGCTTTGTGAATTGAAAAAAAAATAAACCAGTTAATTTTTTATTGACTATTCAATTTCTGGAATACTGAGGGGGCCTGAAAATATTTCTATTCTTGATTATTACTATCATAACTACGCGTCTACTATTTTGGAGAGGTCTTTCTTCATTTTTTTAACGTGAAAAACAAAAAATCTATTAACTAGAAAAGAAAGAAAGACTTTATAGCCTGCTGAGGACATCTTGTGACGAAAAGTGTTACTGCAACTGTATATTTTTTTCATTGCTGGAGGATGGCTCTAACCTTCAAAAGATGATAAGAGTAAGATAACTGAAACAGCTGTGTGGTGATTTGGTCTATTGAGAATTGGAGGTGAATATTTGTTGACTTCTACGAAATAGAGCCTTCACTAAAAGATTAAAAGATCTTTTCACCACCGACATGGAACTTAACACACAGCTGGACTATGAGCTTATACTGGAGAAAATCTTGGAAGCCACGGAGGATATGAACTCTTACTTCCAAACTTTGACGGATCAAGTTATAGGCCGAAAAACAGTGGAGAAGGAGCAGATTGGCGCTAAAGAGACTAGTGAGCAATATGTACAACCTAAAGAGGAACCATGTCTACAACTCAACTATGAAACTACACCGAGAGAAATTGTGGAAACTAAGGAACAAATTAACTTTATACAACCCCAAATGCAATCTATGGAGAAGCTTGATGATCAAAGAATAACTTTAACTGAAATGCCTGAAGCATCAACATCAACAGAGACTGACACTCAGATACAAGTTATTGAAAATTGTGACAATGTGGATAAACAACTAGTAACTATAACATGGAATAAAACGGCTTCTATTATCCAAAGGCTACTAGAAGAAAGGAAAGAGAACTTTGACTAATTTGAAGCGTTGAGGAATACTGACTTTCGAATATTGTGGTTTGATGATGCAGGAATTTTATTATGGAAACCGGTATGGCACAGAAAGAAACCTAGAGTTAGATTTAAAAATGTATTTTAAAGTTTCATTTAATGGGTTTAAAAAGGCTTTTGAGTTTTTGACTGATTCAATAACTAACGGAGTATGTGAATTTTGTAAGAGGATATCCTTTGTAATAATACTTTGTCTTAGATATGATAATTACTGGAGAGATAAACTTTATCTACTGGGTTAAAAAGATTTTTTATAGACATAGATGAATTGATAGAATATATATTTAAATCAGATAGAAATCTATTTGTTGGTTTGATATTTTTATTTTAAATAAGATAATTATTTTGTGATAGAAGAAGAATAAGAGGGATTGGTGACAAGAGAAGAAATGGTATTAATGAAGAAAACATAAGAATGTTACTGCGGGAATAATATACTCATTTTAGATATAATCATTATGTTAAAAAGGGACACCCGAAGTGCTAATAATATGTCTATTAAGGCTAATTGGAATATGGTAACTGTAAATTAGTAAAGCCTAAAAACAGGACTTGGATTTTTATAATTGAAATGTGATTGATATTTGATAGGATTGTTTGAAGTTTATTTAGAAATGTATTAATTTGAATATGTAAGACTATATGAGGGAATTAGAGAGGGAATTTTCAATGAATTAATTTGAGCTATATATCTGTGATTGTTCTTTTGGATGTTTGATATACCCACCTCCACGGTGTTTCCTAAGCACCTTGATGTAACCCTTTTATCCCCATAAAAATCCAATAAAATATATTTTTTTTTAAAAAAAGAAACTGATGAGCGGTATCACAATCACAATAATCTGTGTGCAATGAAAGATGGTTTGGCATGGATTGGGGAGAAACTATATGTCCCAGCAGCACTGAGATTTAAGGTAATGCAAGCTGGTCACGATTCAAAAACCGCTGGACATTTTGGTTTTGTAAAGACTTTACATCTCATTAAGAGACAATTCTGGTGACCTGCATTAAAAAAGGACATAGAAAGCTATGTAGCCAGTTGCCCTACTTGTGCTGCAGCTAAAAGATGACAAGGGAAATCCCAAGGATTGCTGCAGCTGGTCGCTAGCCCGTCAGCACCCTGGAGAGAGATTTCCATGGATTTCATTGTGGAGCTGCCTGAAAGTGCTGGAAACACTGTAATTTGGGTTGTAACTGATTTGTTTTCCAGACAAGTTCATTTCATTCCATGCCCCAAAATTCCTACTGCCAAAACTTTGGCTAAACTCTTTGTACAAAACATATATTGATTCCATGGGGCTCCACAATGTATAATCTCAGACCAGGGAGTTTAATTCACTTCTAAGTTCTGGAAAGCTTTTCTGGATTTGATGGGTTCTAGTCAAGGACTATCATCTTTCCATAATCCACAGACAAATGGGGGGACAGAGAGACTTAACTCAGTTCTAGAGCAGTATCTGAGATGCTTTTTTAATTATCAACAAGACAATTGGACTGACCTGCTACCTTTTGCTGAAGTTGCTTACAATAACGCTATACACTCCAGTACTGGGTTTACTCCATTTCAAGTAGCAAATGGTCAGACTTTTGTTGCAATGCCTGAACTCCCCACTAAAGAATCTGAAATCCCCTCTTTGAAAGAGTGGATCAAACAATTGCAAAACAC
The DNA here is from genome assembly GCA_023970755.1 of Azemiops feae. Classification (NCBI taxonomy): domain Eukaryota; kingdom Metazoa; phylum Chordata; class Lepidosauria; order Squamata; family Viperidae; genus Azemiops; species Azemiops feae. Next base: position 163,053 of record JALGBA010001661.1, on the reverse strand, counting down.
CTGGCCAGTGGTAAGGAAAGTCCTGGACAAAGCCAGGGAAGCCTACAAAACTCAAGCTGATAAACGTAGGATGGAGCAGAAACCATATCAGGTGGGAGATCGAGTTTTCCTTTCCACAAAGTACCTACAATCATTGCAACCTTCAAAGAAATTAGGACCTAAATTTATAGGACCTTTTCCAGTGAAATGCATCATTAGTCCTGTGACTGTTGAGCTTGATTTACCTAAGAATCTATGGAAAATCCACCCTGTTTTCCATTGCAGTTTACTAAAACCAGAGATTACTTCCAATCTCAGACCTCCTGCACCTCCAGTGTCTACTCCATTATGGATGAGGGTGAACAACATTTTGAAATTAGAGACATTTTGGACTCTCACATACACCATGGGGCAACACAGTATTTAGTTTCTTGGAAGAATCTCCCTTCTGGCCAAAATTAATGGGTGTATAAGAAACATATTCGAGCCCCTAGACTATTGCAACGTTTCCACTCTAACTACCCAGACAAACCCCACTGACTTTTTATATTGTTGTTTCCTTTCACCTTTTTGTTTTCCCAGGTGGATTTCCCATTCTTCTAGGGGGGCTGTATGTCAGGACCCCAAAACCCTCCTCCCTTTTCCTTAGCCATATATTCTACTTTTGGGGCCTGCCAGTCTGTTGGGGGGAGGGGAGCTTGCATGTGCTTGGGATAACTTTCACTTTCTATATTCCCCTCCTCCCTCCATTCCCTTGAGATAGGAATGTGTCTCCCTTTATCAGGGAGATGGTTGCAGAGAAACGAAACTGGAGGAGACCTTGAGATGCGCGCCAACTGTACCGTTATCCGCTCATCAGACCACCTGTGGATTGGCCGGATTTCAAATGGACATTATGACTTTGGTGGGAGGAGGAATATTGCTTGCTTAACTATACCGTTTCGGCGGGCTTTCCCCCAGATCTCGCCTTGACTTCCCTACTGTCACTAACCCCTAATAAAAGTATCCCTTTGAGACAATGCCTGTATCAAGAGTTCTGCTTTCTTGGGTGGTTAGTTGAAGTGGGACCTTACACCAATATTACACCCTCCAGTACATCCATTCTTCTTCTGGTAATAACCATTTTTCCACACTAAGCAAATACAATTCTTATTGTTGTTAGTAAATATACAATTGCATATCAACATTTGTTACATTTTTCTAATAGTGTCAATAATATCAGTTTAGAATATCTTTTCTAACCAAAGCATATCTTAATTGCATTTGCACTCAATTTCATTTATTTAGTCCATATCCTATTTTTGTTTTTTTCAATTTTAATTTTCCATCCATATTCAAAGTATTCCAATCATTTATAATTTCAGAACAAGTTATATTTGGGTAACCAAAAGCTTCCCTTATTTAAAATTTTAGCATATTCTTATTTACCTTTTCATACCAAGATATGATATTCTTTTTTATATATAATATTTTATTAATTTTCCAATTTTACATTTGAATATTTAAAAAGCAACATGGTGACTGGGTTAATCAATAGCTCAATAACAAAATCTTAGTGCAAATCTCAGGTTACAACATCAAATATTTCTTTTCTTTTTCCCTTAACAATTACTATCTCATGCTCAGGTTGGTACATTTCTAATTATATTGATTCAATAAGAACATCATTATTACATTTATCAATAAATTTTTAGCTTATACATAACTTAATTACATTCAATCTTCATAAACAATCCATATCCTGTTATTGAATTTTACTCAATTTTTAATTTCTTATCAATATTCCAATTTAACCTTTGATATTTATAATTTTCAGACTTTAGGTAACCAAAATTTCCCTTATCTCACTTCATAACAAACTATGATATCCAAAATACACATTTTATCTATTTAAATATAATCTTGTTCTATTTCCTAAGAATTATCTATTTCCCACCATATTAAATCATCTACTTAATAACACAATATCCCCTTTAATAAATCAAAACCATTATATATATATTGCCTGGGTTAATCAATAAATCAAACATATTCATAATATTTTCTTTTCTTTTCCCTTTTAGGTCTAATTTTTAAATATTAAACCGATAAAATCCTTATTTTCAACTGGTTTCCAAATATTTTAAATCTAATAACCAAAATTCCCCTTGTCTCAACATCTCCCTTTAACCCACTAATTGGCAATATAAAATCCCCTCTAATGAGTCAAAATCCCAGTTTTTTCAACCTTATTCTAGCTTTCTTCTTTTGCCAACTAGGCTTCCATATCAACACCTTTAAATCATCAAATATATCTCCCTCTAATCTCATATATGTTATTTGAATTAAAGGAGACCATTTGATTGCCAGTTTTCTGGAAAGACTAGCCCATTTGTATTTGTTAAATTGTCTCCCTGTTATTCCAATTCCCCATGTTTGCGCTAATATATTTGTCTTCAATTCAATCTGTTCTACTTCTTTCTCAAATTTATTCTGATTCATATAGAAAGTCATTTCCATTTTCAATGTTGTCACTTCCTTTTCTGGATTTTCCATTAGCTGTATTTGTTGGTCAATTGAGTCCTCTGTCTTAATATTTGGTTGTCCCACTTCTTCTGTTATCTTCTGCATTGTTATTTCTTTGGTAGTAGTCAAAATTTGGCTTTGTGTATATAAGCTGGCATCTTGATCTTTTATTTTAGGTCTTATTTTATCACAAGCTAAAAGAATGGTTTCATGTATTGCTTTCAACATAGACAAAATCTTTTCCTGGTCTTTATCCATCTCTTTCACTTATTTGTGAATAGTCTTTCTAGTAAAAGTTATTTGTTAAGCAAAAGGTTTACATTCACAGTTCAAGTAGGCCAATCTTGCTGCCCAGCTGTTCTCTTGCAACTAAGTCTTTCACAGATAGTACCAAGGTCAAGAAGGTCTGTATTTGAGCCAAGTCTCTTTTTAGGAAATAACAAATTGCAATACCAAGCTTCACCACAAGATGTCATCGATGCTATTTAGAGTTTTTTTTTCTAATTCTTTTTCTAATTTTATTTCTTTTTTGTAGATAAAAACAAAAGTCCCCAATAGAAATAGGAAAGTTTTTGGTCCCCAAGTTTCAGGAACATATAAATCCAATTAAATTACAGTTCTTTTTAATGCTTTGATTCCCCTGGGTAGTCAGATGCCACTATTCTTAGAGGGTGGGATAGAAATTATCTTCCCTCTCTCCTCACAGGGAGAAAATACTTCAAAGAGCTTTTACAGGAAGAAAGTACTTAGGGTAAAGAGAAGATAAGATCTCACCCAGTGTGTTGCTTTCAAAGTGCTTGGTAGTAAGTTTGACTTCGGCTGTCAGCAGCTTAGTGATGAGCCATATTACTATGGCTGGTCTTTTCCCCGTCGGTTTGAAGAGCTCCCCCGGATTAAGAGGAAGGGCTGCCACCCTTCCGTGATCAAGTGGGGGTCCTCTCCTTGCTCGTCGCCCCTAAGGGCAACTTTTGACCCTTTCCAGGGTCCCCCAGCGGGATAAAACCAGATGCTGGAGACGAGGCTCTCCTCCATGCGTCTGCCTGGGCTGCGATGGCAAACCGGAAGCCCAATATATGATATTTTGGTTACAAATCCTATCTATCTAGTTATAATAATATTTCTATTTCTAACAATCTATTCTTAACCATATTCAAACATGTAATTAGTAATCTAGCATTCCCTCTAATAGGTCAAAGCTTCTGTTTCCTTCAATCTTACTCTAGCTTTCTTCCTTTGCCAACTTACTTTCCAAGTCAGTGCATTTGGATCATCAAATAATTCTTCCTCTATTTTTGTATATATTATTTGAAACAAGAGAAAAAATTTAATTAAAGTATTTTTTGGAAGAACTAGCCCGTTGATATTCATTAAACAGCCTCCCTCCTTCTCCAGTTCCCCACAATTCTGTTAACGGCTTTATCTTCCATTCCATCAGCTCTCCTTCCTTATCCTCCAGTATGTTCTGAAACCTTGGTTTGTAAAATGTCTTTTCCATTTCCAATATTATCATTGTATCTTCTAAGTTTTCATTTATCTGAGTCTGGTCATTAGCTTCTTCCTTTGGATCCTCAATGTTTGTGTCAGCATTCTCTAGTTTTCCTTCTATTTTCTGGGTTGCTGGTTCCTTCTCCGTAGTTGTTTTTTGAGTTTGTAGATTTAAATTAGAATATTGTTCTTTTATCTCCTTTGTGTTATTTTTAACCTGATCACAAGCTAAAGCAATTGTTTCTTGTATTAATTTCAACATGGCGAGAATTTCTTTCTGTGGTTCATCAGTATTTTCTTGGTGATATGGTAAACTGAGGCTACTGGGGACAGATGTTAAGGATGGTTTTTACTATTTAGAGCTAAGTATGGAACATCCATTTTATTTTTTTTTGTAAGTAGCCTTTATAAATTTATCCAACCAACTAGCCATTTCTAAGTCTCCCCTAAGCTGATATAAGTAAAATTCATTTTTTTCTATCCAATATAAATATATATCCTTTCTGTCCAGGGAGAAAAAAGAACCATTAAAGGTTGTTTAACAATCAAGATTTATAATCCAAAGTGTTCCATATGTTTCTTCTACAGGAAAATAGTTCCATAATACAGTTCTGAAAGTCAGCATTTATGTTCATAATTCAGACAGGCCAATTTTAGAGTAATATTATCATCTCTGCCACACAGATAAGCAGCCCCCAAGTCTGTTCCTTTTTTCTCAGCTGCAATTCTCAATAGTAAAAGCTTCTAAGGCCAGCCAAAGTCTTATCTAATTCTGGGCTTTGAGTCAGATTTCTTTTAGGCATAAATAAGTTGTAGTGCTGTAATTCACCACTAGATGCCATCAACTCCGTTTTTCAGTTTTAAAATCCAAAACTTATATTGTAAACTTTCAAGTCTTTTTTTTAAAAAAGGTCTTAAAAACACTTTTAGTCCCCAAATTTCCAAGCCATATATATTATTCTTATAGGTTTCTCCATTTCCCCCAAGTAGTTAATTCACCGCTTTTCTTTTCTGAGGGAATGGGGTGGAAATTCCCTTTCCCTCTCTCATCGGGGAGAGTGCTTTGGGCAGATTTTTAGGAAGAGGTCTTAAAATCATAAAGAGAGGATCAGGTCTCATCCAGTTTCATCTACATTGCTGTAAGATTGCTTGATAGTGCTTGTTCTCTTCCATTGTCAGCAGGTTTGGACTGGCTACACGAATGTGGCCAGTCTTTTCCCTGCTGGTTTGGAGGGCTTCCTCAGATCAAACGGGAGAGCTGCTGCCCCCCCATGATCAATGAGGGTCCCCTCCTTGCTTGCCACCTCTACGGGGCAACTTTCGACCCTTTCCAGGGTCCCCCAGCAGAGCGAAATCAAATGTGAAAGGTGGAGCCCCGGTCTTCCTGCGTCTGCTTTACCACGACATCAAAACTGGAAGCCAGCAAGTCTTTTTAAATAGCAAATTAGGATAAGTTGTTTATTGAGGCCAAACTCCCTTGATGTCTCAACCAAATACCTAGACAAGCCTCTTGCACAAGATTTTCTGGAGTTGTCAGAACCCCAATGTATTTTGTATTTCTTTCTTTCAGGTTCTGCCATTCAAATGGGGGGAGGGAGTACCTAAGGGTATTCTGCAGTATACTTCCTTTGCTTTGTTCTATCCTCTTTGAAGTATCTTTTCTAACCAAAGCATATCTTAATTGCATTTGCACTCAATTTTCATTTATTTAGTCCATATCCTATTTTTGTTTTTTTCAATTTTAATTTTCCATCCATATTCAAAGTATTCCAATCATTTATAATTTCAGAACAAGTTATATTTGGGTAACCAAAAGCTTCCCTTATTTAAAATTTTAGCATATTCTTATTTACCTTTTCATACCAAGATATGATATTCTTTTTTTATATATAATATTTTATTAATTTTCCAATTTTACATTTGAATATTTAAAAAGCAACATGGTGACTGGGTTAATCAATAGCTCAATAACAAAATCTTAGTGCAAATCTCAGGTTACAACATCTTTCTTGGGATGAGAAAGGAATGTGCCTCCAGCCATCTGCCTTATCTCCAGGTGGAGGGGAAGAAGCTGCGGAGAAACCTGACAGCCTTGAGAACGGCACCTTATTGGTTCTTTCCCACAACAATTTAACACCTATGGATTGGCTCAATTTGTACCAGCCAGATGGACAGTTTGGGTAGGGTTTTAAAGGGGTTCTTTTAATGTAACATTTCATGTGGGAAATCCTCAGATCCTGCCTTACTATCCTGCTATCAATACCTTCCAATAAAAGTTCCTCTTGAGACAATGTCAGTTTCAAAAGTTCTGCTTTCTTGGGCGGTATAACTGAGGCAGGTCCTTACAGGAGTATCTTACAATATCTACAGCCTTATCTATACATGTTGCTCTGACAGGTCTCAAAATGACACATTATATAATGGTTGTGGCATCTCCCTGTACAAGCAACCTTCAATGCAACTTCACAAATGCATCATTCTGATGCATTGTCAGTGTTATGACAATAACTCCCTTCTCTAACTAAAACAGTATGAAAAACATTTTTTTCAGATGAAGAAGTACAGGCAGCCAGGAGAGTAAAGAATAATAGAGAGGCCAATGAGAATGCAGAAAGAATCTAGCAACCCCTTCAGACCTTAGCAATTTTGTTTAAGGCATGAGTCTTTGTGGCCTACAGTACTCTTCATCTAATATATATTGACTGATGTGGGTTACATTGGGATAAGACAGTGGAGGGGGAGGGAAGAGATAGAAAAGGTAATTATTCAGAGGGAGTTATATTGGGAGGTAGATTAAAAGCACCTATACATTAATAGTTGTGATGTATTTAGAACCTATTGTGTTTGTTAAGTCCTTTAGAGATAATCTGTAAGTGCATGTAAATTCAGCTGCCTTCACACAGGTGTGCTGGTAAAGCTCTTTGTTTCAAAACTGCTGTATTTGAGAATTGAAATGTCCAGAAAGATCAATTACTTTACTATTACTTTGTCCTTATTTTGAGTTCTGATGTCAGATTTCCCTCCATTGATTCCTTTCCTCAATGGCCTGTTTATCATAGTAGAGTCCAGAAGACAATGCTGGCAGATGATGACATATATCTTATTAGAGAAAAACATGTGAAGACACTTCTAACTTAGTGTAAAATTAGCTAAAGATCCAATCTGGATTGGCACCAGGACCAGAGGTTTAATCTTCCAAGCTTTTGGACTCGTACTGGAGCCAATCCTCAGGGAACTTCTCTCTCATCAGAATGTGAGAGAGAAGTTCCCTGAAGATGGGCTCCAGCATGAGTCCTAAAGCTTGGAAGACTAAACCTCTAGTTCCGGTGACCAACCCAGATTGGATCCTGCAACATTATCTTGGGACATGTATATTTGCCTTCATTTGAAAGTTAGCTAACTTTGTGTAAAGCTGTTGATCTTTGATCTTTGTTGGTGTCATTGTGGGGGTATGTAGACATCTGGGCTTATGTCAAGATCTGGTTTCCATATTGGTATTATTATCTGGTTATTTCTTGTTGCTTATGAGAATCTGCTTCAGACTTGGTGGTTGTCTATGTACAAGTATGGGCCTCCCACCACATGGCTAGGAAAGTTCAGGGCCATTGCCCAGAATAGGGTTTAGTTTATTAATGATGCATTTGAGTGGCTTAAGCTGTGAATCATAAGTGATAACCACTGGTCTGTTGTTCTGTCTATACCAGGCATGTCAAACTCGCGACGTCATGTGACGTCGCACGACGTATTGCGACTTTTCCCCCATTGCTGGCAATGGGGTGGGCGCGGTTTCAGTATGATGCATCCGGCCCGCAGGCCGGCAGTTTGGCATGCCTGGTCTATACAGTCTGAGTAGTTAAAGTGCATTTATCAACAATGACAATGATACATTCTTTTTCCCTCTTTAAATTAAATTAAATTAAATTAAATTAAATTAAATTAAATTAAATTAAATTAAATTAAATTAAATTAAATTAAATTAAATTAAATTAAATTAAATTAAATTAAATTAAATTAAATTAAATTAAATTAAATTATTAAATTATTAAATTATTAAATTAAATTAAATTAAATTAAATTAAATTAAATTAATCAAAGATCACTGAAAGAAATGTAAAAGCACCTTGAAAAAGCCTACAGATGAAAACAATTTTCAAGGTGATGATTTTAAACTTTCCCCTTGTTTCAGGTTGAGTAAAATGATAGTAGTACCCAAGCATGCCTTTGTTCCCTCCAACTAAAAGATTAAGTTTAAGTATGAGATACAACTGATATATGGTCTCCTTTCTCTCCCCCCCCCAACTCCATCCCCCAAATAGTATGTTGGACTATTTTTTTTCTCTTTTTGATAATTTTATCGGCACTCTTTTTATTATAAAAATCCTATTTCTATTCTATTTTAAAGTCATTTCACAGCTGAGTGAAAGAGCTGTCTTTGGGTAATGAAGCAGAAAATGACTGCTCCTTAACAAGACTGGTATATGGTGACACACAATTCATAAATATCCCATCTGCCACCAAACACTTCTATTTGTGTCTTTCAAACCTAAATGTAACATTTCCTGAATCTTTATAGAAACAATGTAGAAATACAAAGGCCTTTATATCATATGCTGCTTTAACGTGAAAAAGATTCAATCTATAATGTCTTGATGCTAATAATCCATAGAGACACAGTATCAATTCGGGATTTCTATGGTCTGGATGGCTTCAGTAAGACTATGCTTCAAGTTTTGCCACGTTAAATATGTTTATGCAATTTCACAACTTCTTCCTGAAGCTCAGGAAAAGGGAACCCTGTGCTGCTATATTCATACATTCCAAACTAGCATTTGGCCTTTTTATTAGCTGCATGACATGATTGGCTTATATTCAGCTTGAAATTTACTAAAATATGCACATCTTTTTCACACTATTACTACCAAGCCAAGTCTCTCTCATATTATATTCTCTTGATATATAACTACAACACCACTCCTTTAAAATTCTGCAATAAGTCTTGGAAAAAAAATCAATATAATTAGAGTTTGAGTCACAAAACTATACCCTTCCTTTCTCCCTTCCATGTAAGGAAAATTTGAAGATAAATGTTCTTTAGTCTAATAATTGGTCTTTAAATTCTATAATTATTCTTTGTACACTTCCTGCTTTTATTTAGCATTAGTCTAATATCAGAATTATTAGAATTATAGCTGTCAACAACATTTCCCTTGATTGCATTTTTTTGATGTTAGCAGGGAGATTCTTTTTCTATAGAAAAACAACATGAAGGGAACCCTTATCCAATAAAAACCCCTAACAACTCACTAAGTCTCTCATGTACTAGAACAAATTAATTAATTGAACTGCTGATGAAATTTAGATTCCATTTCCTTACTGACTATATAAAATCTCCACTTCTGAATTGTCTCAAGGAACTCATTCTTCCAATCCTATTGTACTCTGACATGGCTCCAAGTTCTGTAATTTTTACACTCATGTACTCAATTTTATAATTTCTCTGTTAAGTTATGAAGTTCAATCCAGCATGGTTGCGAGAATAATCATAGCCAGATATAATCATGTATTAAATGGGATTAATGAGCAAATCTACTTCTTCATGTAATTTCATGTTTTATTTGGGTTTGCATGGGTCATTAACATTCATTCAGAGTTTTACTGTGTTCTTTGATGTGTACTAATAATGCTCCTTGTGGTTACACAGAAGAATGATTTCTAAATAGGCCTGCAATAAGAAAAATGCCATAATTAAATCATAATAATTAACAAAGATATTGGCTTGCAGTTCGGATAATACATTCTTGGGAACAGAAGTTTTATTCACATTATGACTATCAGTTTAGAGGAAAGGATTTAAAAAGCACTGATGCTGTTAAGTCTTCATTTCAGAGAAAGTGGGATTAGCCTATGATATACCAATTCAAGACCCTCTATGAGGGTCCATGGTTTGTGGCTCCAGAGTGCTGATATGCTACAAATGTAGTGTGGTGTTAGAGCGATATTCAAAAGAAAATTTAGCTGCATTAGGAAATGCCACAGTTAGAAGAGAAGGAGAAAATAAATTGACATTAAGTGATTGACAGGTCTAACCTTAACATAGAGTGCTCTTTGAGGTTAGAGCATCATGAAATACACATGTTTTCTTATTGCTCTTTGAAATTGATAGAAATATAATAAAATTATAGTGACTGGACAGTTTTGCAGAGAATATTTGAAAGAGTTTCATTGAGCACCATTTGGAAATGTCTAGAAAATATTTATTTGGGAGATGAGAAACAGGAGATTGTCAGATCCACCACTTTTGGCATCCTGCCATCAATGAACCAGGGAAGGGAGGAGGAACAAATGGGAAATAAAATTGTATATCTTTATGGTGCGGCTGGATGGGAAGCAACAGGTTGAAACTGAACCCTAGCAAGACCAAGTGGCTCTGAGTTTGGGGTTCTTTGGTCCATGGAGAATTGCCACCATTGGTCTTGGATGAGCTGGAACTGCCCCAAATAGACCCAGTGCATAATCACAAATCTCCTGGACTTGTGATTCCTGCTCAAAGAGCAGGTGGCAGTCATGGCCAGAGGGCCTTTGTGCAACTGTGGGTTGTGCGCCAGTTATGCCCTTTCCTGGACCAACAATCCCTACCCACACTCATGCCCTAGTCACCTCCTGTCTTGACTATTGCAGCGCGCTCTACATAGGGCTGCCCTTGAAAAGCATCTGGAGGCTCCAGTTGATGCAAAATGCAGTGGCCTGCATGGTTTTGTATAGACGTCAGTGTGCACATGTATCACCTCTCCTGTGGGAGCTACATTGGTTGCCGGGTGTGTGTGTGTTATTTTACTATTTTTATTTTTATTTTTATATATATATATATATATATTGTGTTTTTGTGTCCTGTAAGCTGCCTTGAGTTGCCATGTGTGAGTAGGCTGCAATATAAATTTTCTAGAAAAAAGAAAGAAAGAAAGAAAGAAAGAAAGAAAGAAAGAAAGAAAGAAAGAAAGAAAGAAAGAAAGAAAGAAAGAAAGAAAGAAAGAAAGAAAGAAAGAAAGAAAGAAAGAAAGAAAGAAAGAAAGAAAGAAAGAAAGAAAGAAAGAAAGAAAGAAAGGAGCATTTTGAAAACCGGTTTGTGCCTGGCATCTTTAAGGCTTTTTATCCTGAGATTGGAATTTCACCAGCCCAAACACCTCAGCATTTCCCAAAACATCTCAACGATGCTGGATTGCCTACACATAGATGGGGGGGGAGGGCTAGGGGAATCAAGGAGTTAGTTCTGTATTGACGCACGGGAACTTTAGATCAGGGCTTTTCAACCTTTTCACCCATTGTACCACTTTTCGGATAAGGCAATATCCGAGTACCACCACTCGCCCAGCAAGGTATCAAAAACTTGACCCCCCCCAAAAAAAGGAAAAAATAAGAAAGTACAGGTAGTCCTCGACTTACAACAATTCGCTTAGTGACTGTTTGAAGTTACAACGGCACTGAAAAAAGCGAATTATGACCATTTTCACACTTATGACTGTTGCAGCACCCCCAGGGTCATGTGATTTACATTCGGATGCTTGGCAACTGATTCATACTTATGATGTTCACAGTGTCCCAGGGTCATGTGATCAATGGCCGGGGGCGTGGCCAGCTGATCACTCAGGTTGTAGCATGCCTGTGGGGGGAATCCATGGGTCTTTGGTGGAGGGGGATGGGACTGGGGTGGGTGCCTGCCTTCCTTCCCTCCCTCTCTCCCATTGTCCCTTCTTTCCTTCCTTTCCTTCACCTCCTTCTTTGTCCCTTCCTCCTTCCCTCCCTCTCCCATTGTTCCTTCTTTCCTTCCTTTCCTTCACCTCCATTTGTCCCTTCCTCCTTCCCTCCCTCTCTCCCATTGTCCCTTCCTTCCTTCCTTCCTTTCCTTCACTTCCCTCTTTGTCCCTTCCTCCTTCCCTCCCTCTCTCCCACTGTCCCTTCCTTCCTTCCTTTCCTTCACCTCCCTCTTTGTCCCTTCCTCCTTCCCTGCCTCTCTCCCACTGTCCCTTCCTTCCTTCTTTCCTTCCTTTCCTTCACCTCCCTCTTTGTCCCTTCCTCCTTCCCTCCCTCTCTCCCTGTCAAGCCCCCACGGGCTTGACATGAATGGGCAGGGGAGGGGTCGAGGACGATGTGCGGGGCGGCAAAGGAGACCAGCGGCCGGCGCCGTTCTACCTGGCAGCTTGGATGTCAGCTCCGTGGGCATCCCGCCGAACAGCTGAGTGGCTCCTACTCTTAGCTGCCGAACAGCTGATGGGCGCGAGGCTGCAGCAGGGAGCCAAGGGCCGATGGCGCGGCCTGAAGCTGAAAGGCTCTGTCTCCCGGCCACCGAACAGCTGATGAATGCAAGGCCTGGACCACAGCCGAACGGCGCAGGGACGCTCACGGGACTGGAAGGCTGCAGCACTGAAGCTCCCATTGTCCCTTCCTTCCTTCCTTCCTTCCTTCCTTCCTTCCTTCCTTCCTTCCTTCCTTCCTTCCTTCCTTCCTTCCTTCCTTCCTTCCTTCCTTCCTTCCCTCCTTCCTTCCATTGTCCTGTGCTACGCCGCCCAGACCCCAGCCTGGTTTTGGCAGGCAGCAACACATCATGGCCCTGCCTGACATCATGGCCCTGCCTGTGCGTTTGCAGAGGCAGAGGAGAGCGCACAGGCAGGGCGGGGATATCCCCAGTTCACCTCCTGTTTTCAGGCACGTACGTTACGAACCGGCTTCTTCTCCCAGTCATTTTTCCCCTACCGGGGCCCAGCGTTCAAGCCAGGTTCCCCGATCCTCTCCGTGTACATTGTTCTTCCCATAGCTCTCCCCAGCGCTGTCGAGAGATGCCCATTTCTGGCTGCATTGCTACCATTCTTAAGTTACATTTGCACCCGCCCGAAGGAAGAGAGCGACGCTTTTCTCCCTCCTCCAAAGGAAGGGAGACAAACCCGCATCGCCACCAAGTCACCCTTCTTTCGGGCGAAGTAATCTCCGGTCCCCACCTTTGAGACTGTTTCAGCCTGAAGCAGAGAGTCGGAGAGCTGCGTCACTCTCGCCGTTTGCACCCTCTACTTTTATGCTCCGGGAGCAGCTTGCCTTTCAAACCTCCGATAACTAACGGAAGGGGAAACCTGCTGCAAAGGCGCATCTCCCGAAAAGATGAGGGGGGGAGAGAAAGGCGATCAGTCAGCCAAGAGCCTGGCTGTTTCAGACTTTAAGCCTGTGATACAGGCAACAGAGGGCCAAGCAAAGAAGGCGATCCAAGAAAAGGAAAAAAAAAACCCGCTTTCCTTTCCAGCAAAAGTTACTTTTCCAAAACTGCCTTAAATGAAGAAGTGACTCCCCCCCCCCGTCTAATAATTGACTTTCTCCTGGCTTCTCCAGCCTTCCCTGGCAGGAATAGATCAGCCCCGACCGGCTTTTGTTCCCCAAAGGCTAAAGTCGATCACTCGCTTGTCTGATCCAAGGGGCGCACGGGCACCCCAAGACCCGCTCCAGGCCCCCACTAAGCCATGATTCCTGGTTTGTAGAAAAGATGGGGGGAGAAAGGCGATCAGTCAGCCAAGAGCCCGGCTGTTTCAGACTTTAAGCCTGTGATACAGGCAACGGAAGGGGAAACTGACTGGCGGGCGTCAGGCCGGCCGTCGCGGAAATGGGGAAGGGTTAAACGCTGTGAAACAGTGTGGGGGAGTGAGTCAGGCAGGCGCATTTCTCCCTCCACACCCATGTTCTGTTGGCTTCCCCTGGCGCGCTACAGCAAAACAAACCGCGGGATGAGTCCGGGAGGCAACATGAGGGCCGTGAGGGGTATCGCAAGCTCGCGGGAGGGGGGAAGGAAAAGAAGATGGAAGAGAGTGAGGCCACAACAGAGAGAGAGAGAAGGGGGGAAAGAAGGAGGGGCGGTTGTGATGTTGGCGCTCAGGGCCGCGACGCGAGCAGTCTCAAACCCCTTCCTGTGATCTCAAACCCCTTCCTGCTGAGGGAGTGGACTGCCGGGCTCTTGGCTGACTGATCGCCTTTCTCCCCCCATCTTTTCTACAAACCAGGAATCATGGCTTAGTGGGGGCCTGGAGCGGGTCTTGGGGTGCCCATGCGCCCCTTGGATCAGACAAGCGAGTGATCGACTTTAGCCTTTGGGGAACAAAAGCCGGTCGGGGCTGATCTATTCCTGCCAGGGAAGGCTGGAGAAGCCAGGAGAAAGTCAATTATTAGACGGGGGGGGGGAGTCACTTCTTCATTTAAGGCAGTTTTGGAAAAGTAACTTTTGCTGGAAAGGAAAGCGGGTTTTTTTTTTCCTTTTCTTGGATCGCCTTCTTTGCTTGGCCCTCTGTTGCCTGTATCACAGGCTTAAAGTCTGAAACAGCCAGGCTCTTGGCTGACTGATCGCCTTTCTCTCCCCCCCTCATCTTTTCGGGAGATGCGCCTTTGCAGCAGGTTTCCCCTTCCGTTAGTTATCGGAGGTTTGAAAGGCAAGCTGCTCCCGGAGCATAAAAGTAGAGGGTGCAAACGGCGAGAGTGACGCAGCTCTCCGACTCTCTGCTTCAGGCTGAAACAGTCTCAAAGGTGGGGACCGGAGATTACTTCGCCCGAAAGAAGGGTGACTTGGTGGCGATGCGGGTTTGTCTCCCTTCCTTTGGAGGAGGGAGAAAAGCGTCGCTCTCTTCCTTCGGGCGGGTGCAAATGTAACTTAAGAATGGTAGCAATGCAGCCAGAAATGGGCATCTCTCGACAGCGCTGGGGAGAGCTATGGGAAGAACAATGTACACGGAGAGGATCGGGGAACCTGGCTTGAACGCTGGGCCCCGGTAGGGGAAAAATGACTGGGAGAAGAAGCCGGTTCGTAACGTACGTGCCTGAAAACAGGAGGTGAACTGGGGATATCCCCGCCCTGCCTGTGCGCTCTCCTCTGCCTCTGCAAACGCACAGGCAGGGCCATGATGTCAGGCAGGGCCATGATGTGTTGCTGCCTGCCAAAACCAGGCTGGGGTCTGGGCGGCGTAGCACAGGACAATGGAAGGAAGGAGGGAAGGAAGGAAGGAAGGAAGGAAGGAAGGAAGGAAGGAAGGAAGGAAGGAAGGAAGGAAGGAAGGAAGGAAGGAAGGAAGGAAGGAAGGAAGGGACAATGGGAGCTTCAGTGCTGCAGCCTTCCAGTCCCGTGAGCGTCCCTGCGCCGTTCGGCTGTGGTCCAGGCCTTGCATTCATCAGCTGTTCGGTGGCCGGGAGACAGAGCCTTTCAGCTTCAGGCCGCGCCATCGGCCCTTGGCTCCCTGCTGCAGCCTCGCGCCCATCAGCTGTTCGGCAGCTAAGAGTAGGAGCCACTCAGCTGTTCGGCGGGATGCCCACGGAGCTGACATCCAAGCTGCCAGGTAGAACGGCGCCGGCCGCTGGTCTCCTTTGCCGCCCCGCACATCGTCCTCGACCCCTCCCCTGCCCATTCATGTCAAGCCCGTGGGGGCTTGACAGGGAGAGAGGGAGGGAAGGAGGAAGGGACAAAGAGGGAGGTGAAGGAAAGGAAGGAAAGAAGGAAGGAAGGGACAGTGGGAGAGAGGCAGGGAAGGAGGAAGGGACAAAGAGGGAGGTGAAGGAAAGGAAGGAAGGAAGGAAGGGACAGTGGGAGAGAGGGAGGGAAGGAGGAAGGGACAAAGAGGGAGGTGAAGGAAAGGAAGGAAGGAAGGAAGGAAGGAAGGAAGGGACAATGGGAGAGAGGGAGGGAAGGAGGAAGGGACAAATGGAGGTGAAGGAAAGGAAGGAAAGAAGGAACAATGGGAGAGGGAGGGAAGGAGGAAGGGACAAAGAAGGAGGTGAAGGAAAGGAAGGAAAGAAGGGACAATGGGAGAGAGGGAGGGAAGGCAGGCAGGCACCCACCCCAGTCCCATCCCCCTCCACCAAAGACCCATGGATTCCCCCCCACAGGCATGCTACAACCTGAGTGATCAGCTGGCCACGCCCCCGGCCATTGATCACATGACCCTGGGACACTGTGAACATCATAAGTATGAATCAGTTGCCAAGCATCCGAATGTAAATCACATGACCCTGGGGGTGCTGCAACAGTCATAAGTGTGAAAATGGTCATAATTCGCTTTTTTCAGTGCCGTTGTAACTTCAGTCACTAAGCGAATTGTTGTAAGTCGAGGACTACCTGTACTTTCTTATTTTTTCCTTTTTTTGGGGGGGGGTCAAGTTTTTGATACCTTGCTGGGCGAGTGGTGGTACTCGGATATTGCCTTATCCGAAAAGTGGTACAATGGGTGAAAAGGTTGAAAAGCCCTGAACTAAGGTAACAAACTCTGGAATAACTGCAAAATTAATATCATGTCTTCCATTTGATCCTTGATAAATACACAGCTCTGGAATTCACCCTGGGTGTCATGGCGACACGGATGAAAGAAACCAGAGCTCCAGTTTCCTAGTCTGATTTTGCTTCATCTGGAGACCCAGAGAGATTGGAAAGTTGCCCTGGAGAGGCAACGAGGAGGAAGAGAAACCTTGGGAGTTCGGAGCCAACAGCGATTGGCCCAAGCAGACCAAGGGAACTCTTTAAACAGACTGGAGAAAGGCTGCCAGCAAATACGCAGACAGCCCAAGCCATAGGAAGCCGGGAAAGAAGCAAAGAGCCATGGCAGTGCAGCCGAACAGCTGACTGTCAACAACGTGTGAGATCTGGGTGAGATTGTTCTTTATTTCTCTTCCTTATGGATTTTTAAAATATAAATCCCTGGATTGGATAATTTTCAAAAGTAAAAACCCCAGGAAGACCCGGGAAGAAGAGAGTTAAAAGCGGTGCAAAATCTGAAATGGGGAAACAAAATTAAGGAATGCAGAAAAGATTTGAGACAGATTGAAAAAAAAATGGCTAACTTTTTTGATGTAGGAAGATTTTTTTTTTACTTTGTTGTGAAAGAGCATTTTATTAAATAAAGTTTTATTACTGGATATAGACTTTACAATTAATGAGGACATCTAGTGGTGAAGGAAGATACTACAATAATACGGAAAGAATCAGAAGAGTGATGACCTTGAAACAACACCTGTGCTAAACAAAGAACATTTTGTGACTTTACAAAAAAACAAAGTTTTCTTTCTTTTTCTTATAACTATAGACACAACTATTATAGAAATTAGTTAGAGACAGAGGGTTTTTTACATCTTTGAACTGACAGAAATATCTGGATTAGCCTAAAGCAGCTGGCTCTTTTTTACTGTTGGATTATAGCCTAAAGCAGTTGGCTCCTTTTTAAACCTGGATTATAGCCTAAAGCAGTTGGCTTTTTTTAAAGTTGGATTATAGCCTAAAGCAGTTGGCTTGTTTTTTTTTTTCCTTCTCCCCCCCCCTTCCTGTGGATTTACAAAACTTGCTTGATTGAACAATGAGTGCACCAAATCTTATTAAAATTACAAAAAAAACCTGCTTCTGCACCATCCTCTGGAACATCTAGTCCAGCAAGTCAGGGATCCATTGAAGCAATGTTACAATGAGAGAAGGCAAACAATTTTTTAAAAGAAATGCACGCAACTTTACAACTAATGCGAGAAATGATGCAGAAAAACCATCAAGAAACAAAAAGCAATCTTGATAAGCTAAATGAACCAATGCTTGATATAAAGACACAATTTGAGGCTCATCAACAAATGATTCTTAAAAATGAACAAAGAATTCAGAAGGTGGAGGACCAATCAGAATATACTGGGGAAAAAAATTGAAGTACTAATTGCAGAGAACGAAAGATTAGACAAGCAAATCAAATTTACAAGGAGAGGTTGCTGCCTTGGTAATGGAGAAAGCTGTACACTACTTAAGATTCCAGAACATACTCAAAGATAAAGAGGAAGATATAGCAGAAGTGATTATTAATCTATTAGCAGAGGCCCTAAAAATTGAAAGATTGGAGATTCAGCAAGAAGTAGATGAAATATTTAGAATGAATTCAAGCTATGTGAGGAAACACAAATTGCCAGAGAAGTCCATGTAAGATTTATGAAGAAAACATCAAGGGATGAGATATTGAGAAGAGTTAGAGATGATCCATTACAATACAAAGATAAAGAAATAGTAGTGCTGAAGCAGATTCCCAAGAGAATAAGGGATACTTGAAGACAATATCACTTTTTGACTACAAAGCTGATTGTAAAAGGAATAAATTTTAGATGGCTGATGCCAGAAGGGATTCTAATTAATTGGAATAATACAAGATATCAAATGGATTCAGTGTGGAAGGCACAGGATTTTGATGAAAGACACAGAGCATTTCTGGGAGAAAGAACACAATATCAACAAGAGGATGGAAAAAGCCAGAAACAGATAGAACAAACAATAGAGGAAACAACTACACAAGTGGAAGAAGAAAGAGAGAAAATGAATCAAGAGGGTGAGGGAATGGTAAGACAGCAGAGGACTACGAGATCAACAAGACCTAAATATAAGTAAATCTTATATATAAAAATATAAAAGTATTCTTCCTTCATTAATCTTTTCATCGTCTTTATAGAGGTTTTTATAGAATTCATACGTCACATGTTTTTTTTCTTCAGTCTGGTGTACCATCTCCCCCACTTCGTTGCTTAGTTTACTAATCCATCTTTTATCTTTTTGTTTTTTCAGTCTATAGGCCAACCATCTCCCGGGTTTATTTGCCTGTTCAAAAAAATTTTGTCTGATACTTTTTATTTTTTGTGCCAATTTTTCTTTTTCTATAATGTTCAATTTATGTTTATTTAGATCTAGTTGTTTTAGATCTCTACATTGTGGTTTCTTTTGTAGTTCTGTTTCCAGTTTTTTGTGTTCTTCCTGTAGACTTTTTTGGTACTGCCTTTTCTTTTTATTTTCATTGGCCATGTATGCAATTGCAGTTCCTCTCATGACTGCCTTGGCTGTATCCCATAGATTTTGGGTATTAGTCTCCTCTTTCTTGTTTGTCTGGAAGAATATCCGCATTTGTTCTTCCATCTTATACTTGAATTCTTTTTGATTTAAGATTGCCTTTTTTAAGGTCCACCTCCTTGTTGTCTTCTGTCCTTTCCATTTCATTATAATAGGATTGTGGTCTGCCCATGTTTTAATATCTATTGTTACATCATCTACATCTGAATTTAGTTCTTTCGTTGTCCAGACCATATGAATTCTAGACCACGATTGGTGATGCCCTGAATAATATGTAAATTGTTTTACATTCAGATTTCTCTCCCTCCAACTATCCTGGATGTTAAGTTCCTCCGCCATTTTAAAAAAAGTACCAGGTAGTATTCTTCTAGTACCTTTTCTTGCATTCTCACTTTTATAGTCTAATTCTCTATCTACAATTGCATTGAAGTCGCCAATTAAACAAATATTCTCATTTTCGATATCACCAATAATCTTACGTAATTTCTTGTAAAATTGTCTTTGTCTCTCATTGGGGGCATAAATTCCTACCAGGGCAACTTTATTTTTATTCAGGAAAATTTCAATTATCAGTATTCTATCTTCTTCGTCCTGATAAATTTGTTTTGCTGGGATTCTTTCCTTGACATATATCACTATTCCTCCTTTTTTCTGCTGTGAGAGTGATACAAATTTAGTTCCTAACTTGGGGTAGTTTAATAGATCTTGGTGCTGGTTCTTTATATGTGTTTCTTGTAAGATTATTATGTTTTTCTTACTAAGCTTGTTCAAATTTTGTTTCTCTTAGCCGGGGAGTTTAAACCGTTTACATTTAGTGATAGTGCTGTTAGTTCTTCCGCATTACTGCCTATATTTTGATCTTGTCGCTCTCGTCGATCTGTCTTCTTTAAATTCTTTATGTCTACTTTCATCGTCATTGCCATAGTTCAATTTTTCCCTTCTCTCAATTTCCCGTTCTTTGCTTTGTGCTTCTCGTGCCTTTCTGCTGTGTCTCTCTGTAATGTCTTCTTCTCTTAGTTCTCTTTCTTCTAATTCACCTTCACTACCTAGATATTGCTGAGAAAACTCTTCTGCTTTGCTTATCATGTCCAGCCTGTATCTTTTTCTTGCCAAGTCAACAGGATCCCTTCTGGCATCAGCCACCTAAAATTAATGTTTTGTCTTATTAGTTTCGATGTGATGTGTTGATAGGGCCTTCTAAGATCTCTTACCCTCCTGGGGACTTGTTTAAGAACTGTTAGTTGTTTTCCCTTATATTCTATTGAGTCGTCTCTGGTTCTGTGCAAGATCTCGTCCCTGACTGACTTCTTGACGAATCTAATATGCACTTCCTTAGATAGGTTGTTTCTTCTTGCATAATTTGTGTGTATTCTATATATTTCGTCTATCTCATTTGCCATCTCTTCTTTCTCGGTTCCTAAAGCTCTCGCTAACATGTCCGTCATCATTTCTGGGAGGTCCTCTCCCTTCTCTTCTTTCATATTCTGAAAACGTAAGTAGTGGTCTGCTTTCTCTGTCTCTAGCAAGATAACAGTTTTTTTCCAATTCTTTATTTGCTTCATTCATTTCATCTACTCTTCTTTCCTCCTTATTCATTCTATCTTCCATTTCTAATAGTTTCTGTTCATTTTTCAGTATTTGTTGTTGGAAGCATTCGAATTTCCCATCCATTTTCTCTTTGAGTTCTCCGGTATCGTTCCTTATTTCGCCTATTTCTTTTTTCAAGTCTTCGTGGTTTCTCAACATAACCTCTTACATGGATTGTAACATCGATTGTAGGTCTTTGAGTGAGCCTGCTCTTTCCCTTGGCATTATCTCTTCTATCGATCTTTGCCCTGCTGGGCTTAGTTCAGCCGATGTTGCTTGAGTTATCTGCCTTCTTCCAGTCCCAGCTCTTGTTAGGTTGGGGATGCTTGTCATCCTTCGGAGTGACGTCAACCAGCCCTCCCACTTATGTACAGTCTTTGTTTTTTCCTCCACCACACCTGAAAGATGTGTTATTCTTCTAATATTATAATCACTGATACCTTATATCTTAATAATATTATGTTCTGTTACTAACACAATATAAAGCCTCTAACACTGGTACTTTAAATATACAGTAAATAACAGTCTGATGTATTTATCAATTTCAAATGCTCATATTCCACTGCAATTCTAATTTATCTAAATAATGGTATATAATAATAATGTAACAATTGGTTTGCCTAAGTATTATAACAAATGTTCAATTCATTGGCAATTCAGTCCAAGTTTTACAATTAGTCTCTTGACAGTTATAGGTATTGAAGTGTTCAGCAAGGTAGAGAAGTAAATGATTTTTCTCACCTTCTTTAAATTTTCAACCTTTTATTCCTAGATAGTCTCTTCCAGCTCAATCATGTAATAGGTTATATTCAATTAATTCTTATTTGCCTGAACCCTCAATTCAGTTACAGCTTGTCCTTTTTATTTTTTAGAGTAATTTTAGAGCAATTTCTTTACTTTATTTCTATGCATATTTTTCTTCTTAACTTGTAGGTGTCTCTCTTCCCTCATTTAATATTAATCAGTCCTCCGTTCTTATTCAAAATGTCCACTCTCTCTGCTCAGTCGGCACTTTCACTTTTCAGGTTTTTGACTGGTAGTTTTACCCCTTTCGCTCTGGGGGTTCCTTTCTCTTCTTTTCTTCTTTGAAATTCTCCGGAATGGTTTTACGCTCTGGATCACTTGCAAAGGCTTGCTGGGTACTCACGCCACCAGGTTTGTTGTATCGTTGTCCCGCTAAATCACTGCTATTTTTGTCCAGCTGACAGCTGTCACTTCTTTGCGGCCGCCATTCTGGGCCGTCTCCTTCTCCCGCTCGACTTCTCCAAGGCTTTCCTGCTTCTTATGGTTTGGACCACCGTCCAGGACCGCTCTGCTGGGTGCTTCCTTTTCCAATCTCCCTCCGAGAGATTGGGGGCTTTGAAAAGTCCACCGAGGATGGGGAAGCAGCTGTGGAATCAGCACGCTTATTCAGAGCGCCGTCTCAACGCAACCATTCCGTTTGGCAGCTGGCTCCGCCTCCACAAAAAATCATCTTATGTAAATCGCTATAAGTCCTGTTTTCAGAACTCTTATTTAAGCTTAGTTTCCCCTCAGTATTCAAAACATTTCTTGTCAATTATAATTTTCTCAAAATTGATTATGTTTAAATATCCAAAACATTTCATACATTTAAATCATCCCAATATTTTTACATTTCCCATATCATAAAGAAATACTATTCTACTTATGAATCACATCTCTCTTACTATAGAACCCATTCATATCCAAAATTTAATTATTATTTTAACCATATTCAAACAAGTGTTTAATCATGTAGTACTCGATCTGGTAGGTCAAATCATCTCTCTTGAGTTTGACTCTTGCCTTCCTCTTTTACCTAGCAGCTTTCCAAGTCAGTGTGTTCAGATGCCATGGGATTCTTCCTGTATTTTTATAGGTGTTGTTAAGAATGGGAAAGACAAATTGAGTAAGGTGCTTTTGAGGAGGAGTTTTGCCTATTTATATTCATTAAGAAGCTTCCACTTTTCTTCTCCCTCGATTTTTCTTTTCATTTTTAGTCTCCCAAACTGTAGCGATTCTCCTGACAGCTCTATTGTCCATTTTATCAAATCTTCTTTCTTATCTTCAGGTTTGTTTTGAAGTTCTGAAAGATAAAATATCTTTTCAATTTCCAATATTATAGCAAAATCTTGCAGATTTTTCTTTGTCTGTGTTAAGCTGTAATTTTCTTCATTTGTGGCCTCCATCTTTGGTCACTTTCCTCTGGTTTTTGTTCTATTATCTGATTTATTTGTTCATTCTTTGTCACCATTTTCTGAGAATTTTTTAATTGTGAGCTTAGGTCAAGGATGTGCTCATTTATATCATCAAAATTATTTTTAATCTTATTATGATTTGAAGCAATTATCATTTGGATTAATTGCAACATAGCATACATTTCCTCCTGGAAAGTATTTGTTTTATCTTGAAATATTATTCCTGCAGATCTCTGATGTTCCAGACTGGGGATTTTAGAAAAGAATATTGCTTGTGGTTTCTTACCACTTTTAGTTGTATATGCAATCTCCATTTTCATCAAACCAGCCAGTCTTAAATTCCAAACACTATAGTCTTATATGTTTCTTATCTTTATGAACAGTCTAAAATGTTCAACCACTTAAAAACAGTCTGGTAATTTCCCCCTAGAACAGGGCTTTTCAACCTTTTCACCGATTGTACCACTTTTAGGATATGGCAATATTCGAGTACCACCTAGCAAGGTGTCAAAAATTTGATGACCAAAAAAACCCAAACCCCTGTTCAAAGTTGCAATTGCACTGAAATGACTTATGACCATTTCTCACACTTATGACCATTGCAGCATGCCCAGGGTCATGTGATTTATATTTGGATGCTTGGCAACTGATTCATATTTATGATGGTCACAGTGTCCCAGGGTCATGTGATCCCCTTTTGCAACCTTTTGACAAGCAAAGTCAATGGCAGGGCTGCTGGTGGCCAAGTGCTAAGGCGGGACTTCCCTCCCTCCTTCCCTGCCTCCTTCTTTCTCATGCCCACCTCCTTCTGAAGGAAGAATTTGACACCCCCCCCATATTTTCTCTCTTCCATATATTCATCAAACAAGGAAAAGCCTCCAGAGACAGAAAAGACAAACTGCTGAGTGAACTAGCTTAAAAAGGCACATTCCCCTTTAAGAATTAGCTACTGGCTAGAAAGGAAAGTAAGGAAGAAAAAAAATGTAATAAGTATTGGCTGCCGGCTAAGGCAGCCTCCCCAAATGGCTCCATTCATAAGTAAAGGAATCTACAGGCAAAATCCATTCAGGAGAAAAATACTTCAAAATCCCTTGCAGCAAAACTTACAGCTAACAATAGCAGAGCAATAGAAGCTAACACGAGCCATCAGCCATAAGCCAAATAGAAATTGCCAAACACTCCTTAAGAACACAAAGCCCAGATTGCACAAATCCCAGAACTTCAAAGTCACAAAAGCACATAAGAATCCTTCCACTCTCCATCTCCCTCCCTCCCTCCTCCGTGCCTCACCTCCAGCCATTGCTGCCTTTTTTCATTCCTCTTGGAGGGCAACCCCTCCCCCACTGCATTTCTTGCCTGTTTGCTGCTGCCAGCACAGGTGGCTGCCACAGCAGTTGTAGATCAGCTCATGGCCGGCCTGCTTGATTTGATCTCCTCTCCCCCCACCCTCCTCCTCCTTTTTTTCCCTTCGGTGCAGCTAGAGCTGACTCCACCTCCTCCAAAGGCTGCTGCTTTTTCTCTCTCTCCCTCTCCCGCCCAAACTGCCTCCTTTTATAGCCTCTCCTGTCTCCACCCACTCCTCCTTTCTCATGGGGGAGGGTGAGCCAGAAGTGAGCCTGGGGCCTTTGCAACTCCAGAGGACTCTCTCACTGTAAGTCTTTGCCTGCGCTGGCTCTTTTCCTCCCCCACTACACTTGGCTAGGCAGGGCTGTGTACCACCTGCTACTCATTAATGTACCACAAGTGGTACACATACCACCTGTTGAAAAGCCCTGCCCTAAAAGATACAAGCCAGCTTCTTTGTCTTCTTGCTTTCATCCCAAGTATGGAAAGAATAGACAAGTTAGAATTGCCATTAGTATACTAAAAAAAAGAGAGAGGGGAAAAGAGCAATATACTGCAGAATCAGCATCTCAACAAGCACAGCAAGGAGCAAAATCTTACAATGATGCCCATATAGACTATTCTGAAGGTTTTCTGACACCATGCAGGGTTTCAATGTGTCCTTCAAAGGAAGAACACAGACTAAAGAGCAGAGTTCTGGGTAAGGACTCTGCTCTGTGAAACTCCTTCCTCCCCTTCCAACCTTCTTGCTGTGCAATGTATAATTTAAACATAGCAGTGAATAATTGAAACCCTGCATGGTGTCAGAAAACCACCTTGCTAGGTGGTACTCGAATATTGCCATATCCTAAAAGTGGTACAATTGGTAAAAAGGTTGAAAAGCCCTGGTTTAGAGATTCCTGAAGAATAAATAATCTGAATATTAATCTGTTTTTGGAGTTAATCTGTCTGTGACAGGCAGGAATAAAGCAAATCTCCTGTTTGGAACAGAACAGTAAAAAATTAAAGCAGTAGATTGCATCCTCGCTAAAAGTAAAAAGGATTTAATTTCTGCTCCAAGAAAGTGCCTGCTTGCCAATTTCGTCTGCCTGCATTAGTAAAAGAATATTGTGTGTTTCTCTCTTCGTTTAAACTTTAAAAAGAATCAATCTTTCTTCTGCCTGCATAAAAAGTCTCCTCCTGCATGCATCCTCTGCTTGCCATCTGCGAAACTCAGCATTTCAAAGTGAAAAAAGAATTGTGTTTGTGTAACCTCTGCCTGCCCAGGCAAAAACAGCTCAGAAAGGAAAGGAACTGTGTATTAAGCTAACTACCAAACTCAGCGTTTCAAAGAATTCTGTTTCCTTTGTCTCAGCAAGCCAGCATACATCACATTACTCAGAACAGTTCAGCCTAGAAGAGGCCCCCACCCCCCTAGTCGTAAATGGGGCAATATGTTGCCATGACGAAAAGCAATTAACTGTCATGATAATGGGTAATTGGTGGGTGAAAGCTGACTCCTCAGGCAGAAGCCTCCTACCCTTGGAATGCAAGCAGAGAGAAGCAATGATTCAAGCTTGTATTTAACAATACAGGCCAGCCTATCTCTGGAGAGAAAAATAGCAAACTCAGAGAGAAGATTAGCAGCTCATTAAAAGGGATCAAACAGCAAAAAGTCTATTTTAAGCATAGTCTAAGTGCAGCAGCACCCTCTGGTGGCAACCTGCAAACAACAGGCTTGTATTTATGCTACCTGCAGACAGTAGTGAACTTCGCTGAAGTCTCTACCCATGCAGACAGTGCACTCTGGTGGTCAAAGAGTGAACTTCGCTGAAGCCTTTACCCACGCAGTGTACCCTGGTGGTCAAAGAGTGAACTTCCCTGAAGTCTTCACCCACACAGACAGCGCACCCTGCTGGTCAAAGAGTGAAATTAACTGAACCCATTCAAATTGTCTAGGAAAATTTCTGAGTCTTCCCTAGTCGTGGCAGAAGGTTCCAATGTGCCAGAAGAGCAGATCCTTCCAACTAACCTCAACTTGTATGCAGAACCTGTTGTCCATAATTTGGAAAATGCAGAAACATCTCAGAAACCCTATGACTTGACACAACAAAGAAAGCCCTCTGAAGCCAAGCGGGCAAGCCTGCTGGAGAAATGGGGTAGCCTCCATCGTCGTCATGAAAGAACCTGGGGGAAGCTGCAGAAACTCTGCGACGCATCCAAAGATAAGCTTTCCCCCCGAACGCATTCGTTCTTTGGAAGAGGATATGGACGGGCTTCTCCTACAATGGACTGACTATGAACGCCGTCTCATAGACATTCAGTCGCAGCTAGGAGATTCCACACTCAAAGAGAAAATGCAACGCCTCAAGCTGTTAAACATGGAACGTGAGAAACTACTTCAAAGCAGTAAGGAATCTCTCGAAACCAAACTTCAGGTGAAGAATACACCAAGCGAGAAGGCCGAGTCCGAAGTGTCCCATCATTCGCATGCACCATCCCAGCGATCACATGGGGCTTCCTCTCACGCCTCTAAGAAAGTTTCGTCCTTTCGTTATAACTCGCCACGGTCTCAGGTGCATTCCAGCGTGTCACAGCAACCTTCCTTCTCAGGCGCCTCCCATCACCCTAAAGCATCTTCTCGGCATAGCCATTCCTTCCGAGTCTCCATAGCAGAGAGCCTGGCCGCTCAAGCTGAACAAGCACAAATTGATGCAGCAGCAGCCATTGCGAGCCTATGTGTGTGGCAAAAGCAGAGCAGCTGCAAAAGGAATTAATGGCCAAACTGGAGGCCAAAGCCAAAGAGGAAATGGCCAAAGGTCAGACCAGGCTTGAGTTTCTACGGTGCAAATGGAAGGCAGCAGAAATAAAAGCAAGAGCTGCAGCTTTAAAGGTGAAGGTTGACAGCGCTACTTCCATGCACAATTTGGAAGGGCTAGGAAGAGAAAGCTCAGATAGCCGCGTCAAGGCAGGAGTGCCGTGGTTGTCCACAAATCTCCCAAAACCAAGTGGACAAGAGGGAGAATCTCAGCCACCAGATGTGCAAATCAGCCAGAAAGGCGACATAGTACCATCTGAATCACGAGACACCCCCTTCGGTCCATCAGCAACAATGAATACTCCTAAGCAGGAGGGCACACAAGGAGCCGTGATTCCTAAGCTCAACGCAAAGGCAAAGGAATTCCGGCCAGACCTTCAAGGCCCCTCATCTGCACCACGGGAAGTTACCCTTAACAAGAAGTATTCTGAAGAAAACTGCCAGCTGTCTTTGGCCCATCCCCCTGCTCTTGGGAGCAATACCTATGAGGATCAACGAGAAGCCACCAGTCGTGCTCCTGACAACCTCAACACTGTACCAACCCAGCCTGACGGCAACGCCTGCACAGCACCAATGGATCCTCCAACATCCTGGAGAAGGAGGTTGGATTTAGGAGAGTACAAGGTCTGCTTCAAATGCTGTGAGTCTACAGAACACATGGCCAAAGCTTGCACAGCTAAGGGGAAGTGTCACCCAAGCAAGAGTGACAGGCACCCGGGAGCCCTGCATCCAGACTCTGAGCAGCTACAACAAGCAACCTCTACTCCTCCTCTGGCCAAGGAGCCTCAGCATGGCTCCGAAGTGCACCCAGAGGCGACCGCCAAGGTCAACTGCACGTCAGTATGTAGCGACTCACCATTTCCCAGTGAACTCCCAAGCGAAGAAACACCATTCACAATGTGCACTGTGCACGTTGTACACAGGAAGGAAAGTCACTGGACTCTGCATCCAGTTGTTAGATGGGAGTTCACAGTTCCTATTGTTGCCATTGCTAGAATGGGATGCCTTACCAGACGATCACAGTCAAATTCCAACACCAGAGGTAGCACGCACCATACCTCACCTGAACCACATGGCTGATCACCTTCCTGCCCTAAATCCTGAAGCCAAAATCCTGCCTCTGTTGGGAGTAGATGCCCCTGACACCTTTGCCCACCACGGAATAGTCAGAGGCCCAACAGGCCCCCCAATTGCCTTTAAGATGGAACCTGGATGGGTCATCTCAGAAATGGTCTCTGTTGACCAGTTGCAAACTCCAACCCAGATGAATATCTCAACGACCTCCATTCTTAGTAATGGGAGAGCACCCCACCTGAAACCATGGCAAGAACACTTCATGCTTGCGACAACCAAACCCGTTTTGGGAGTGACAGTGTTCCAGACCAGCAAAAGCACAATGACTTAGCCTTGTCGATAGAGGACAAAGAATTCCTGCAGCTATGCATGCTCTCCCAGAGCACCACAGACTGGGATGAGTCGCATCCGCCAGAACAGAAGCAAGACTGGGAGATGTGGCGTACATTCCTAAGTTGTCTCCAAAGCATCCGCGTGCAACGCACGTATGTCTCCATCTCACCCGCTGCCGTACAAAAGAAAGAATTGCATGCCTTCTCAGATGCATCAACGAAGGTGATAGCAGCCGTAGGATACATCAGAGTCTACAGCGGGGAGAGCCACATTTATGTTGGTTTCGTCACTGGAAAGGTGAAACTAGCAACACAACAAGGCCACACCGTACCAAGGTTGGAACTCTGCGGTGCCATATTGGCCGTAAAACTCACCAACCTGACAACGAAAATGATAGACCTTGAGCTGCAATCCACCACCTTCTATACGGACAGCAAGGTGGTGTTGGGCTGCATCTACAACCAAAGCAGACAGTTCTACATCTATGTAAGCAATAGAGTAGAAAGGAATAAAAGATCTTCAAGTCCTGAGCAATGGCAGTATGTGCCAACAGATTAGAAGCCTGTGGACCAGGCTACGCAGTCCATTCTTGCATCACAGTTAGCAGAATTGATCTGGCTAAAGGGTCCTGAGTTCTTGGCTCATCCAGACAGCCTGATGCCACAGGGACCAGAACACTATGCACTTCTAGACCCAGATCAAGATGCCAACGTTTGACCTCAGGCACCCAGCAAATTGTTCAAACAGGACGAGAAAATGACCTTCCAGACCATCTGCTTGTCAACAACAGTTAAGGAGACAGAGAAACTGCCCTCTAACCATTTCCTAGAACCAGGCTGCTTCAAATGCTCCTCCAAACAGAAACCCCTCATATTGGGCGTAGCATTGATCGTCCTATTCACATGTCTTAGCATCCAAGGAACTAACTTTGTAGGAGCCTGCAAAGAACTACAGATTATTGAAGGTATTCGCCATGACCCAGTAATTGACAAATACCTAAAGGCCCAAAATTGTGTATGGACATTCAATCCTCCCCATGCATCCCACTTGGGAGGAGCGTGGGAGCGCATGATTGGCGTAGCCCGCAAAATCCTGGACTCTATGTCGACAAAGATACCCACGCTGACGCATGAGGTCCTCACTACCCTCATGCCAGAAGTAGCAGCCATCATCAACGCTTGACCTTTGGTTCCAGTTTCTTCTGATCCTGAAAATCCAACCATCCTCACCCCAGCTGCCTTTCTAACCCAGAAGACAGGCGACTGGCCAGCACCATTAGGGAACTTTGTTCCCAAAGACATGTATAAACAGCAATGGAGACAAGTTCAACTGCTGGCCAACACCTTCTGGAAGTGCTGGAAGCAAGAATACTTGTCTACCCTTCAGGATCGCCGCAAATGGAAGACCAAAGAGCCTAATCTAGAAGGAGGAGACCTTGTCTTGCTGAGAGACAAGGATGCACATCGGAACTCTTGGCCCATGGGACTTGTACACCAAGTTCTACCCAGTTCTGATGGACTAGTTCGCCAAGTTGAAGTCCAGATCGTGAAGCCACATGAGTCAGATCGTGACTCAAAGACTCTCATGAAGAGGCTTTACACCAGACCGAATCACCGACTTGGTACTGCTGCTGAGGAAGACCGAACTTGAAGATTGATCCTCGAACTATGCATATTGTGTCTACCTCATAATTGCATTAATGCCTTTGTTTATCTCAGTTATAGTTATGCATGTTTTGTAGTTACCTTATAATTGCATTGTTTGGTGTAATGCCTTTGTTTATCTCAGTTATAGTTATGCATGTTTTGTATTTACCTTATGATTGCATTGTTTTGATGCTATGTTTTTGCTTATTCTAGTTAATAGTCAGTTAATAGTGAAAATTGCATTGTTTTAATGCTATGTTTTTTGCTTATTCTAGTTAATGGTTAGTTAATAGTGGAAATTGTATATTTCCAAGTGGGGAGTGTGCTGGACCAGTGTAGCCATCTGGCCAGATTGTAGGTAGCTTAGGAAATTGTGTTCAGAGCAAGTAGCATTTAAGGGGTTAAATGCTGTCTCCTTGGGAGATGGCTTCTGGGAAATGTAGTTTTAGTTGTTACATGGTTATATCTGTGTTCTAATTGGTCAATTCTATGTCTTAACTAGCCACTGGGAGAGGCTTCAATGTTTATGACAGGATTTCCTGGCTAGGGGCCAGTATGAAATGTTTCTGTGTAGTACAGCCACAAGGTCCTTTGCTCCGTATGAACATGGGGTGAATTTACCTTTAATTTTTTACACCACAAGATCGCACAGTTTATGATACGTGCCTCAGAAGAACTCTTCATTAACTGTGAGTTATTGTTTAGAGATTCCTGAAGAATAAATAATCTGAATATTAATCCGTTTTTGGAGTTAATCTGTCTGTGACAGGCAGGAATATAGCAAATCTCCTGTTTGGAACAGAACATGTATCTAATCACCATTTGAGTAAGACATGCCAATTTTCTTTAATTATTGCAATAATGAGAATGCTTTGGTTGGTATTTTTGGCAGGCTCAGGACAAAGCAATACAAATGTCATTCTGTATGTTTTGACTTTGCAAGAACAGCTGAAAATACCAACCAAAGCATTCTCATTATTGCAATCTGAAATAGCATAACTTACTTCAGTTTCACAGTGGAGCCAGAAATTATGTTTCTTAGTAATTGTTTTGATATTTAAGTCATGCAATGGCTGTGTGAGCATTCCTGGATGGAAGCAATACATAAATCAGTAATGTGAGCAAAATCATGTACAGAACTATTGCATCTACTTACTGAAGATCCTTGATCTGCTCTGATAACACAAAAACTATACTGGAGAGAATTCCTACATGGTTAATGGAAGAAAAAGGTTTTATGTCCTGTTATAATTTACCATATAAATTAATTCTAAAATAATCATCTCATCATTTAATCATGTTTATCCTATTCTTCTTCTGATTTCTCTATAGTCTATTTCCTCTTTCAACTGTTTGGAATAAGGACATATCTGCTTGCTGGTAACTTGTCTTATGTTATTTTTGCAGGATTGAGAATGGACAGATATAAATGTCCACAATAGAATAAATATATATTTAAGAGGTATAATTACAGATATTAGAGCCAATTTGGTTAAGGTACCAGGCAAGAAACCAGGAGACTGTGAGTTCTAGTTCTCCCTTAAGCACAAAGCCAGCTGGGTGACTGTTATGTATTGAATATATATAAAGTTGTGTTAATCCCTGCTAAAGTGAAACTAACTTAACTCTAACTGCTTGTGAAGCTAAAATGAAATTAACCTTTAGATGACCCTGACTGTTAACTCCAACTGTTTTGGAGGGAAACTTTGAACATTCATATTTGGGTGGGTTTTTCAAGTATTGTGATTGGTTAAGGCCCTATGGGCTCAGAGTATAAATTACAGGCAATTGCCTGCAGTTCTCCAGTTCTAGTTTGAGTCAATAAAAAACGTTGTAACTATGCTGGTCTGCTCCTTGCCTATTGAAGCCCACTACACAATAGTGGCGATGAGGATGGGATGCTGCAGAGGAGAGAGCTGCTGCTAACCAAGAGACTGAAATCACTGGGTGATAGGCTGGGTAAAGAGCCCCGGCAGGCCTAGTTCTCACCCCCTGCCTACCAGTAAGCCACACTGGAGGCACGCTGAAATCACTGGGTGTCAGACCAGGTAAAGAGCCATGGTGGGACCATGCTCCCCACCCTGCCTGCCAGTAAGACACACTGGAGGCACAGATATACCTGAGGAATCTGTCCCCAGGATCCCAAACCGCAGCACAGCTCCAACCGCAGCAGTACAGCATTAACCAGCACCACAGGGGCCTCCCCAAATGGCTAAAGTGGGAAGGCTCAATGAGTTCAATATTACTCATCCGGAACAGTGGAGCTCATACGTCTCCTGAGTAGACAACTATCTCTGGGCTAACCAGATCACAGATGGCCTGAAGGTGGCAACCTTACTATGCGGACAAACCATGTTTGATATTGCTGAAAACCTGATAGCACCGGCAAGTATAGAGACTGTGACCTACACAGTCCTCAAGAAAAAATTAAGGGAACATTTTGAGCCGAAACTCTCAGTAATCGCCTGGCGCCATGCATTCAAGCAATGTGAGCAGAGATCTGGGGAATCTGCAGCAGAGTTTGTGGCAGCCCTTCGCCAAGCTTTGCGCCAATGTGAGTTCCCTGACCTGGAAGACCGCCTCAGAGACAGGCTCATTTGTGGCCTGCATAATAGAGAATTACAGCAGCGCCTATTCGCCATGGAGAAACTGACTTTCCAAGATGCATTGAAGGAAGTCATGGCGGAAGAGGCTGCTGGAGGGGCAATGAAGACTCTCCGGCCACCTAAAACACACACCAGCCCCACAGCGATCCACCAAGAGACCGCAGAAGGATCAGGGGAGGCCAGTGAGAGTGAAGAAATCAATCATTTGCAGAGAGAGCCACCTAGAAGGCCACGCTCCACAGAGCAAGCAACTTCCTCACAGAGCTGCGCAAGCTGCAGGGGACAGCATGAAAGAGCAGAGTGCAGATTTTGCACAGCAGTATGCCATGCCTGTGGAAAGCAAGGGCACCTTGGCAGAGTTTGCAGAGGTTGTCAGCAGGAAATGAAACCTGCAACACAGCAGCACAAGGGGAAATGCCCCCCAGGACAGAACAGAGTTGAATACTGCTCAGGAAGGGGTAGCATCCAATGCACAGGGGCCCAACGTTCCATCAAAGAAATGATAAGACTCCAACTAAGACTGCAAGGGGTCCCATGCTCCATGGAGCTAGATACTGGAACGGCCCTGTCTGTTATCTCCTCCAGGACCTTCGACCACATTTGCAAATGTAGCCGATGGTGGGTCCCACTCAAATCATCGAACTTAGTGCTAACGGACTTCCAGAATTGCCATGTTCCTGTAAGGGGGGAAGCTACCATTAGAGTACAATTCAGAGAGTTCGAGGGTCCCCTCAGCGTAGTGGTCATAGAGGGACTGTGCACCAGCCTCATAGGACTGGACTGGTTCGAGGCCCTGGGCATCAGGGTGACAGGCATCCATCGAACATAAATAGCTGATCTAGCAGCAGTATTCCAACAATATGCTGACGTATTCAGCACAGAGTTGGGACAATACAAAGGGGCACCCATTTCACTCAACCTCGATCCAGCAGTAACTCCAATCCGATTAAAACCACGCAGGGTTCCCTTTGCATTGAAGCCAAAAATTGATGCGGAACTAGACAAGCTGGTACAGCAGGGAGTGCTCCAACCAGTGGACTGTAGCCAGTGGGAGACTCCGATAGTGACCCCAGTTAAGCCTAACGGGGACATCTGCATCTGCGCAGACTACAAGTGCACCGTAAACAAGGCACTACAGCAGCATGCTTACCCTGTACCAGTAGTGAGCCACATCCTCGCTTTGCTCCAGGGAGGCCGAATCTTTGCTAAGTTAGACCTCATCCAAGCTTACCAGCAGCTACCGGTAGACGATGCTACCGCAGAAGCATAAACAATTATCACACACAGAGGTGCATTCCAAGTGCGCCGCTTGCAGTTTGGGGTAAGCGTAGCACCAGGGTTGTTCCAAAGTATTATGGAACGGACACGGAAGAACATTCCCGGCATCTGCCCATATTTTGATGACATCCTGATCGTGGGGGAATCAGTGGCAGTCCTGGCGGAACGTCTCTGTGCAGTACTCCAATGTTTCCGCAAGGCAGGACTAAAACTCAAGAAGGAAAAGTGCCAGATCAGTGTGGAATCCACAGAATTCCTGGGTTTCTGCATCGATGCTGCCGGAATCCACCCATCTGACACAAAGCTAAAAGCAATTCAGCAAGCCCCACACCAAAACCCAAGGGGGAGCTACAGGCATTCCTGGGGCTTGCTCAATTTTTACCACTCCTTCTTACTGCATAAGGCTGCCCTGGCAGATCTGCTACACTGCCTACTGGACAAAAAACGCCCTGGGTCTGGTCACGCACCCAAGACAAAGCGTTCAAGGCGGTAAAATCATTGTTATCCTCGGACTCAGTCCTAGATCATTTCAATGAAAACCTACCAGTAAAACTAGCCTGTGATGCTTTGCCATATGGCATTGGGGCAATACTAAGCCACAGGATGCCAGATGGCAGAGAGGCCCCCATCGCATACTATTCTAGAACGTTATCATTGGCTGAAAGAAACTATGCCCAGATAGACAAGGAAGCCCTCGCCATAGTGGCTGGCATTAAGAAGTTCCACGACTTCTTATATGGACGAACCTTCACCATCTTTACAGACCACAAACCTCTGCTTGGTCTCTTCACAGCAGACAAACAGACACCACAGATCCTGTCACCGTGAATGCTACGATGGTCCATTTTCATGGCTGCATACTCGTACCGGCTAGTCCACAAGCCGGGTAAGGAAATGGGCCACGCCGATGCTCTCATCCAACTGCCTTTACCACAGACTGATCCGGACCCAGCCCCAGGACCTGCCTGAAGCACCCCTACATGCAGGGGACGTTGCAGCCGAAACCACCATGGACAGAATGCTTAGCCGCATTCTCAACTGGGTGTTAAGGGGATGGCCAGAGACCCGGCCAGGCCCTGAGTTCCATCACTACACTTCTCGGAAAAATGAACTGTTGGCCCACAAGGGATGTGTGCTGTGGGGCAGCAGGATCATCATTCCACCTAGTCTTCACTCCAGGATGCTGGATTCCTTACACGAGGGGCACCCAGGAATTGTGCAAATGAAGGCTCTAGCCAGGAGCTACTTGTGGTGGCCAGGCCTGGACAAGGACATTGAGAATCAAGTAAGGAGTTGCCAGGCCTGCCAAGAAACCCAACCAGAGATGCCACAAGCACCAGTGCACCGCTGGGAGACCACGCATGCCCCATGGTCTCACGTGCACATTGACTTTGCGGGCCCCTTCCAAGGGCAGGTGTTCCTAATTGCAGTAGACAGTTATTCCAAGTGGTTGGAAGTAGTACCGGTCTCATCAATGACAACAACCAGGTTCATCCAAGAGTTGTGCCGGATGTTCACCACACATGGTCTGCCAGATGTAATCATGTCCGACAACGGGGCACAATTCACGGCAGGAGAGTTTCAATCTTTCCTCAATGCCAACATGATTCAGCACGTAACATCCACTCCATTCCACCTCGCGACCAACGGTTAGGCCGAACAAATGGTCAGGACCACAAAGGAGGCACTCAAGCGGATGATGACTGGGGACTGGAATCACTGCCTGGCAAACTTCCTCCTGTGTCAACACACAATTCCCAGTACAGCAACAGGTCACAGCCCAGTGGAGCTGAGGTGGGGCTGCCGGCTCACTATGAAGCTTGACCGACTTCATCCAGACAGAGTAGCGGCAGAGATGGCTCAACCAAAGCCCCCCAGGAACTTACAGCTGGGTGAATTGGTCTGGGCCAGGAACTATGGAAGTGGGGCACCTTGGGTGGCAGCTAGGGTAACTAAGATAACGGGGCCCTTGTCATACAAGGTTATTCTGGAAAATAATCATATGGTCAGATGCCACATTGATCAGTTACGGCATCGGCAGGCCGGGCCAGTCCCGGGTGAGGATCTCGAGGGGTTATCAGACACACAAGAGAACTGTTTTCCTCTGCATTTGCCTACATCACCCGTGGCTGCCTCCAGGGAAACAGAGGTATGAAGGGCCGTAGAACCGCCGCCACTCACAGGCAACCTAAACGGCCATCACGACTCTGTTCAACTGGAGATGGATAATACTCCACTTGAACAGGACTCTCCAATAACATTGCGGCGGTCCACCAGGATCCGTGGGCCTCCGGCCTATCTCAAAGACTATGAATATTGAACAGACTGAGGATGATAACTATCCTAGGGGAAAGGGGTGTTATGTATTGAATATATATAAAGTTGTGTTAATCCCTGCTAAAGTGAAACTAACTTAACTCTAACTGCTTGTGAAGCTAAAATGAAACTAACCTTTAGATGACCCTGACTGTTAATTCCAACTGTTTTGGAGGGAAACTTTGAACATTCATATTTGGGTGGGTTTTTCAAGTATTGTGATTGGTTAAGGCCCTGTGGGCTTAGAGTACAAATTACAGGCAATTGCCTGCAGTTCTCCAGTTCTAGTTTGAATCGGTAAATAATGTTGTAACTATGCTGGTCTGCTCCTTGCCTATTGAAACCCACTACACAATAGTGACCTTGGGCCAGTCATTCTTTCTCAGCCCTAGGAAACAAACACTGGCAAACCACTTCTGAAATCTTGCCAAGAAAACTGTAGGTACTTATCCAGGCAGTTGCCAGGAATCAATACTGATGTGAAGGGTCGTACATGCATGTGCCTGCACATGTGCTCACATACAAAAACATTCTCACACATACATTTTAGAATGAAGAGATTGTATTGAGCAGATATTTATCCCTGTTTATATAGGTGTGGCCACAGGGCATTGAAAAAAGTCACAATGACAAAAACATAAAAAACAGATCTTTGATCTCATCACTGTAATCACCATCTGAATGTTTTTGGCCATTTCCAATGGATACCTGATATATAGCCCCATTTCACTCTCATAATGGTATACAAGCACATATACAAATATAATACAAGAACTAAGGAAATATCAGACGTGCTCCAGTCTGATCCCTTAGTAAAATTCTCAACTCCATTTGAAGTGAAAAGGCACTTTTACTAAGAGATGCTGATTGCAGGAGAGTCAAGTGGATTCTAAAATTGCCGCTGTCAGAACCCATTTCTATTTCATTTCTATCTATCTCCTCTGATCTAAAAACTAATTTCACCTTTCCCTGGGTTCTGCCATATTCCCAAGGGGGAGGGGGGATATGCCTGCGGGGTTATTGCTTTCGCTTCCTCTATTCGCTACAATGTAACCTTTTGCTTTGTTTATTGCCTCTGTGTCTGCTGCCCGCTACAATGTAACAATTTGCCTCCTGCACTGTATCTCTCTCTGAACTTTCTTCTCCCTAACCTGTCAGCTAGGAAAAGGGGGGGAGACAGAAATACAACCTCCAGAGCCTGGCTTATTTCTCCGGTCTCAAAAGGAGGTGTGAAGAGCTGCTTGAACATCGTGCTATGACCAGAGCCGGACTGATGTTATCTTCCCTTTCCCACGATGGACTTAACACCTGGGAATTGGTGTGGGGAGGGCCTTGCTTGGGAACACTTTAAAGTATCGATCTGTAAAGGAATTCCTCAAATCCTGTCTATTATGCCTGCTATCAACTACTCTTAATAAAAGTTCCTATTGGAGGAGACTGTCTCCAAGAGTTCTGCTTTCTTAAGATATGGGATTGAAGTGGGTCCTTACATTAGACAGGATCTGCAGTAATAGTCAACCTGGAAGGAAGACCCTTACCGGGGCACTTTGCAAAATCTACAATGTCAGACGATGGGGCAGGAAAGGAAGAAACCACCATGGAAGGGGGAGCCTTCCCTCCGGCAGGGACCCTGCCAGCTGTTGGGATCCGAGACGTCATACTCCTCAGGTGAAGAAGTGATGGAAACATGCGACCACAAACCTCGGTGATCGATGGGCACTGGCAAGAAAGACGAGTGGGAAAAGATATCGAGAAAGGTGACCCTGAGACAGGGCAGCCACCAACCCGAATGGAAGCAAGAGATGGAGAAATCTCTGCACATTAGCGAAGAGGAAGGAGGTCATATGCAACACTCAAACTGGATCCTAGAGAAAGCTATTGACCTGATGAAAAGAACCCTCGGCTCTCTCGGGGAGGAGAAACCTGAGCCTCGTGGCTGCACAAGCACCTGGAGCTGCAGCTGGAGAGACACTGAGGGGGAATCGGAAACTGTAGCCCCAGGGACGTCCGCTGAAACAGCAGCTACCACTTCGGCAGCCCCCATTCCCCTCCGACCCGCAGATGGCGATCAGGATGGGAGACAACACTGTCGGCAGCAAAGGCACCGATCCATCCAAAGATTCCCACCGCTGGACGCAAAATTTAGGGGGGAGCCGCCACGCTTGGGATTCTTCCTAACCCAAGTCCGTAGCTACATGGAAGAATACAGGCGGGACATCCCTAGCGACAAAGCCCGTATCCGTATCATGCAATTCACGCTGGATGGGCTGGCTGCAGACTGGATGGTGAACCTGCATGATTCAAACGCCCCAGAGCTCAATGATTTCAACCGCTTCATGTCCTCTCTGAGAAGGCGATTCAAGGACCCCTTGGCTGATCGGAAGGCCCGTGAGAGAATCAAAATGGTGAGGCAGGGCAGATGCCCGGTAGCCGAATATACACAAGAATTCCGGGCCATCGCCAACAAGCTGAACTGGCCGGAAGACATCCTCCTTAGCCATTTCAAAGATGGCCTAAACTACGACCTGTATGATGCTTGCCAGCCTCGAGGGGACCCACACCAACTCGAGGAGGAAGCAGAGATCGACCTACCAAAGAGGTACCACCGAGGAAAACCATGGGGCCGCTCACCTCCTGAGCCGACACGCCAACCAGCAAAACCATCGGCCACGACCAAGAAGCCAACAGGCTATTTCAAATGCGGGAGAGAGGGGAGAGAGAGTGCCGCTCAAAAGCCCCTCAATGCAACCCAGACCGATCACTGGCCAGGAAATCAGGGAAGTCCCCAGCCAAGCCACGAGAACCCACCATGAAGGCAACAGAGGCTGCGGAATCCCCACCCTCTGCCAAGCATGGGGAAGGAACTCCGGCCTACACCGCAGGGGCGGCGGATACCTCAGATGACAGCTTGGAGGGTGAACCCCTAGTAAGTGGACCCATCGCACCCATCCTCAAGACTGATTATATTAGCCCCCTCCATGCCCAAAGCTGTCAAAGTGAAAGCCTTAATAGACTCTGGCTGCACCCGCTGCCTCATTAGCCCGACGCTAGTGGGGAATTTGGACATCCCGATGAAGATACTGAAACAACCGATCTCGTTCGGCCAGTTAGATGGGTCCATAGCAGGGGGGGGTGCCAGCTACCTTAGCCACTTTACCAATCCACCTATCCCTGGGGAACCACGAGGAAGACATAATGTTTGTAGTGACCCCAGGCAGTGATCCTAGGGCTGGAGTGGCTAAAGAGATGGAACCCCTGGGTAAATTGGAGGACGGCAGAACTCAATTTCCCAAAGGGGGATTGTGCGAACTTAACACCCCAAAGAGTCCCATCAAGCCCAGGAGTGGAGAAAGTGTTGGTGGGAGAGGAAAAGGGGTTACCCGAAATACCGGAGGAATACCGAGACCTTGCTGAAGTCTTCAGTGAGGAATAGGCGAATGAGTTCCCTCCTCAAGGACCCATGGATTGTGCCATAGAATTCAAACCAGGGGTAAAACTCCCAAAACCCAGACTATACTCCATGAGCCCTAAAGAGAAAGAGGAGATGGAAAGATTCATAAATAAAAACCTAGAAAGAGGATTTATCGAACCTGCCAAACCTAAAGTAGCCGCCCCGGTCCTCTTTAGAGAGAAGAAGGATGGCACTTTGCGCTTGTGCGTGGATTATCGTGCCCTGAATGCAATCAGTGAAAGTAATCTATACCCCCTACCCCTCATGAAGGACATGTTATCCCACCTATCAAAAGGAAGAATTTTCACCAAACTAGACCTAAGGGAAGCGTATTACCGCATTAGGATTAAGGAAGGGGACGAATGGAAAACTGCATTTAATTGCCCAATGGGATGCTACCAATTCAAAGTTTTGCTGTTTGGACTACAAGGGCAGTATTTATGCAATTAATCAATGAGGTAATAAGGGAGCACCTATTTAAGGGGGTCCTGGTTTATCTAGATGACATCCTTATCTTTACCGAGTCCAAAGAGGAGCCTGTCAACCTAGTCAGAGTGGTTTTAAAGAAACTATGAGCTGCCCACTTATATGCCAAACTATCGAAATGCGAATTCCACCAGGAAAGAATAGACTACCTGGGTTATCGCATCTCCCCACAGGGCATCGAAATGGACCCCGAGAAGGTCAGGGCAGTACTAGAATGGGCTCCCCCTCGCACCAGGAAGCAATTGCAAAGTTTCCTGGGTTTCGCAAACTTTTACCACCAGTTCATCCCTTTGTTCGCCCAAATAGCCCTGCCCCTCACGAACCTACTAAAAACGAAGGGAGAATCATCAGTGAAACCCAGCCAGCCACTGAAATGGACAATGGAATGCCAAGCGGCGTTCGAGAGGCTAAAGAGACTCTTTTTGCCAAACCCGTACTGAGGCACCCGGACCCGGATAAACCCTTCGTAATATAGGCAGACGCAAGCGATGTGGCGGTGGGGGCTGTACTATTACAAGAAAA
This sequence comes from Azemiops feae, assembly GCA_023970755.1. Lineage (NCBI taxonomy): Eukaryota > Metazoa > Chordata > Lepidosauria > Squamata > Viperidae > Azemiops > Azemiops feae. Next base: position 122,577 of record JALGBA010001661.1, on the reverse strand, counting down.
CGACAAAGGGGTATTGCAACCATGCACGTACACGTCTAGGAAACTCACTGAGATGGAACAGCGCTGGGCTGTGTGGGAAAAAGAGGCATATGCTGTGAGATGGTCATTACTTATGTGGCGCCATTTCCTTGATGGGAATAAAATCCCTTTTCAGGTCTGGACGGACCACAAAAACTTGGAAGCATTAAAAACACCCAGGAAGCTCACTCCCAAACAAGCCCACTGGTCCCAGCATTTTCACCAATTCCGTTTTACGCTCAAACACTTGCTGGGGAGAAAGAACTTCCTGGCAGATGCACTGTCTCGCATGCCCCAATATAACAGCACGCAAGCCACCAGTTCTAAACCACTCATGCCTGAACCACAACTGGCAGCACCAGTAACCACCAGGGCCCAAGCTAAAATAAAACCACAGCTGGGTAGCCAAACCAGAATCGAATTCCGGAAAACTTTAGAAACAGAGGAGTGGTTCCAGAAAAATAGACAAGTGTGCACAATCAAGGATGGACTGCCATGGGTGGGGGAGAAGTTATATATACCAGCCACCCAGAAGGTCACTTTCATGATACAAAATCAGCAGGGCATTTTGGATTTGTAAAAACATTACATTTAATTAAAAGGCAATTTTGGTGGCCGTCCATGAAAAAGGACATCGAAAGTTATGTGGCCAGCTGCCCAACTTGAGCAGCTGCTTAGAGGTTGCAAGGGAAATCGCCCGGACTGCTACAACCAGTGACGAATCCCTCAACCCCCTGGAAAGAAATATCCATGGATTTTATAGTGGAATTACCAGAAAGCAATGGAAACACTGTCATCTGGGTGGTTACGGACCTGTTTTCCAAACAAGTGCACTTTATCCCTTGCCAAAATATTCCAACCGCGAAAACCTTAGCAAAACTATTCGTGCAGCACATCTACAGACTGCATGGGGACCCCAACGCATCATATCTGATAGGGGAGTGCAATTTACATCAGAATTTTGGAAGGAATGTTTATCCCTCTTAGGAACCACTCAGGGACTGTCATCATCCTCAATGCAATGGACAGACAGAACATTCTAACTCAGTACTTGAGCAATACTTAAGATGCTTTATTAATTTCCAGCAAATGAATTGGACGGACCTACTCCCTTTCGCAGAAGTTGCTTACAATAACGCAGTCCACTCCAGCACAGGCTACACTCCCTTTCAAGTAGCCACCGGTCAAAGTTTCAACCCTATGCCAGAACTAATCCCAAATGAACCGGCAATCCCATCACTGAAAGAATGGATAGGACAATTACAAAACACCTGGCCAGTAGTTAGGAAAGCCTTAGACAAAGCTAGGCAAGCATACAAAGCACAAGCGGATAAAAAGAGAATCGAACCCATACCATTCACTGTAGGAGAAATGGTATATTTGTCTACAAAATACCTAAAATCCCTACAGCCCTGTAAAAAACTTGGCCCAAAATATATAGGACCTTTTCCAATTAAAAGAATCATAAACCCAGTAACAGTAGAATTAGAACTACCCAAAAACGTCAGGCAAATACACCCAATTTTTCACTGCAGCTTGCTGAAACGAGAACAAGAGTCGCCCTTACGGCCAACCCCCCCCCACCTCCTATCATGGTTGAAGGAGAACAACACTTTGAGATAAAAAAAATCGTAGATTCTAGGAAGTATCACGGGGCAACTCAATACCTAGCAGCATGGAAACACCTTCCTTCCTCACAAAATGAGTGGGTCCATAAACATCACATCAGAGCACCTAAACTGCTAAAGAAGTTTCATACAGAATATCCCAACAAACCAGACTAACCTCTATACCTGTTTTGTTTCTCTACAGGTGGACCTCTCCTATTTTTAAGGGGGGAAGGATGTCAGAACCCATTTCCATTTCATTTCTATCTATCTCCTCTGATCTAAAAACTAATCTCACCTTTCCCTGGGTTCTGCCATACTCCCAAGGGGGAGGGGGGATATGCCTGCGGGGTTATTGCTTTCGCTTCCTCTATTTGCTACAATGTAACCTTTTGCTTTGTTTATTGCCTCTGTGTCTGCTGCCCGCTACAATGTAACAATTTGCCTCCTGCACTGTATCTCTCTCTGAACTTTCTTCTCCCTAACCTGTCAGCTAGGAAAAGGGGGGGAGACAGAAATACAACCTCCAGAGCCTGGCTTATTTCTCCGACCTCAAAAGGAGGTGTGAAGAGCTGCTTGAGCATCGTGCTACAACCGGAGCCAGAGCGATGTTATCTTCCCTTTCCCACGATGGACTTAACACCTGGGAATTGGCCGGTCTGAACCGTCCAGATGAACTGTGGGGAGGGCCTTGCTTGGGAACACTTTAAAGTATCGATCTGTAAAGGAATTCCTCAGATCCTGTCTATTATGCCTGCTATCAACTACTCTTAATAAAAGTTCCTATTGGAGGAGACCATCTCCAAGAGTTCTGCTTTCTTAAGATGTGGGATTGAAGTGGGTCCTTATAGCTGCATACTAATACAGAACTAAACCCCCTGGTTTTCCCAAGCTCTCCCCTCGTGGTTCATCCATGCATAGCCAATCCAGCACCACTGAGATGTTATAAGAAACTCTGAGATGTTGAGGCCTGGTGAAATTCCACACTCAGGGCCAATGGCCTTGAAGATGCCAGCACCAGTGTGAACCAGATTCCAACTGCCTCTGTTCTTCCTCAACTGTTAATCCCCCCATCTAATTTCCCGCCATAAAAGTATACAGCAAATTGCCCATTTGTTCCCCCTTCCCTCTTCCTTTGATGAAAGAACACCAGCAAGACATCAAGGAAGAAGTTCCATTTATATGTGAGTGTCAAGTCTGGAGTGGGGTGTGTAATATTTGTCAATAAAATACAATTTGTATCTTCTCCTTTTTTAAAGAAGGAAAGATTTATGGATGTCAGCGTTGATCAACTTAGTTATTCAAAAGGAAAATCATGACACACACTCCTTTCTGAAAAGGAAAATTAAACTAAAAATCCCTTAACTGACTCCATTATCATATCCTTGGTGAAACGTAAACAGCCCACTCATGTCAAATATAAATTATTTGAAAAAAACAATGATCTCCTTTTCAGGTGACTACATTATTTGCTTTCCATTATTATTTTTAACAGTTTGAACAAAATATAGCTTCCAATTGTGTTTTATACTAACATAAAACCTTTCTAATGTTGCAGTAACACTACTTGGGCTGGTTCCCTCTTAATGCAATCCCATTCTATATGTTGTATTGCCTACTGTTATGGTGAGTGCCAAACTAAACTTTTTAAGTAGCCGCAGAATGTTGTAGTCAGCTGGGAGAATTAGTGGAAACAGAATGCTCTTTTTTGCACAACTGGAATGAAATTCAGCTAGAGTAAATTCACCATCACATAAAATGCATTTGAAAGAATGTGCAAAGATTCTCGTATTATATAGAGGTGAGTGGGTCACTGTGTCCACGTGTACAGTTTTCATCTTGCAGCAAGTGATCCTATTTGTTTTCTTCAGAGATATATAAATGATGGCAAAGAAAACTTTTTCCAAATTTCCAATTTGCATCTAATAGCTTTTAATAATTTTGCCATAAATGCACAATTTAAAATGCATTGTGGGAATAAACAATGCTGGCCATCTCTGGTTATTAAATAACAAAATGTTAAAAACTAAAACTACTGCTTCTGTCTTTATTAGCAAAATCACTCTTCACATTTTTCAACTCTGCTTTTGAAAAATTAATATTTTTTCAACTGCTTTCCCACCCACTTTAATGAATTATTAATACCTATATGAGGCATTAGTGCCTAGTGCTCCTCGTGAAGACAATTTATTAGAAGTGATTATCAATGGGAAGAGATCAATTTGTCAAGTTTAGTTTATCTTATTTTTTCTGAATTTAAATTGGGTTCATTCCATTTTTATCTTAGTTTCAAATGTTCACTTTTAATTACTCATTTTTGTTCACATTTTTTTGCCTAATAATTGTTTTGTATGCCATGAATATATTCTTTTATAGGATATTATTGGTACCAAATTTTCTGATATGTGTTTCTGTATGTTATGCTAATTTTCCAAACAGAAATACAGATTCATAGGCTTTTTAAAAAATTGGATAAGAGCATTGCAAAACTGAGAATTGTGAAACCTCAGGCATGTAATGAATAATATTCACATATTAATTTAAATATTGTTGCATTTGTATTAAAGTGCTAATAAACAACTGAACATACAAGTCAGTTGAAATAAAAGCCAATAGTAAATAACATCTGGATCAAGGAGACCAAAGGGAGGCAGGCAAAAGAAGAAATAATGCATGTGCATTAGAAAGAAAGAATTGGTTGATTCCCAAAGAAGCCTCAGGAGATTCCTGAATGTGGAGGCAGAGCAAGTGTAAATATTAATATGATTTCCTTATTGATAGGCCCCAGTTTGTGCAAGTTGGAAAGAAAGTTTCCAATTCCATCTCCTTGAGTACGGGTTCCCCACAGGGCTGATGTGCCAAATCTGCTACGAATCATATTGTGAAGTATGCAGATGACATGGCAGTGGTGGGTCTTATCCAGAATGATAATGAAGATGCTTATAGGAAGAGGTGAAGGCTCTGGTGGACTGGTGTGATAAATGTAACCTGGTTCTAAATGTTGACAAAACAAAAGAGATCATTGTAGATTATAGAAAGAGCCGGCATAGTCATACTCCACTCAGTATCAAGGATGCAGCTGTGGAGGTGGTCAACAGTATTAAGTATCTGGGGGTGCAGATAACTAACAATCTGAATTGGTCTCTTCATACCTCATCCTTAGTGAAGTGTGCAAACCAGCATCTGCATTTCCTGCATCAGATGAGGAGAGCACATCTCTCTCCTTCTGTCCGGGCCACTTTTTACAGAGGCATGATTGAGAGCATTTTAACAAACTGCATCACTATCTGGTTTGGTGGCAGCAGTGCCTCAGATAGAAAGTGTTGTGTCCTGAGCCTTGCTGAGTCAATCAGCAAGGCACAGACAACCTGCAGGATAACTGCAGAGGCCCGGGCAGACCACGTGTTTGCCCGGGACCGGTTGTATAGACCCGGGCAGCCCATAAGTTGCCCGGGACCCAGACAGGCTGTCTCCAGCCTTGTGCACATGCGCGAGGTGAGAGAATGGCCTGCATTCATTGGTTGAGACTCCCCTTGCAGGGGAAGTATAAAAGGGCATGTTGCCATTTTCTCCTTTGCTTCTGTTCAGTGCAAGTACCAAATAAAGAACATCTTTTTGCATAACTGCCTCGTCTCCATGCCTGTGTTGAGAACAGAACATTGGCGACGAAGGTGAGATATGTCGTGGGGAATCCCGAAGAACTGAAGTAGGCCTACTCACCCAGGCCAGGAAGAAGCGCGGCGTCCAGGAGGAGCAGCCGCCTGCCAGCATACATACGCTGGAGGCGGGCTTGGCTTCGTCGGACCCCTTCTTGATTCCTGAGGGCGAGAGGCGTGGACGAGGCCATCGAGTTGAAGATGTCCAAGCTGGGCCGTCTGGGCGAATTTGACATCGCGCATCCTGAACGCTGGAGCTCGTATGCAGCTCGCGTTGAAAATTACTGTCGAGTAAACAAGATCCAGGAAGACGGCCTAAAAGCAGCTACCTTGCTTTGTGTGTGCGGACAAGAGACATTTGAAATAGCGGAGAATCTTGTCGCACCAGCAGCAGGTTTCGATCCGCTGTCTGTTGAGCATGCGGAAGGCAAGGCCACATTGCATCGGCCTGCATGGGCCGCCCAAAGAAGAATTGCCTCTGAAAGGTACCAAGGTCCCCAGCCAAAACAGGGTGGGTTTTTGCGCATCTAGGAGGGGGGTGTTCAAGACAGGACCGCATAGGCCCCTCAGGAAGAAGCTCCATCTTGATGTGAAGTTGCAGGGAGTTCCCCTGGCTATGGCGCTGGATACAGGCTCCGCGTTGTCTATTATTTCAATGGACACATTCAATAAGATTTGCTTCCGGAGTGGCTCACGAGTAAAGCTTAGGCCTTCCAACCTTGTCCTTACTGATTTTGAAAACATGAGAGTAAGAGTAAAAGGGGAAGCAATGGTCAGAGTATAGCAAAAGGGTTTCACAGGTGCATTGGATGTGATCGTTGTCGAGGGGGACAGAACGAGTCTTATCGGACTCGACTGGTTCGAGGCACTTGGAATCCAGGTGACCGGTCTGAACCAGCTGCAAACGGCTAGTCTTGCGGGCGTCTGCAAGGAGTTTGCAGATGTGTTTAGCTCGGAACTTGGATCGTACAAGGGGCCTCCCATTACATTAAAATTGGATCCAGGCATTACACCCATAAGGGTCAAGCCTAGGAGGGTGCCTTTTGCATTAAAAAGTAAGATTGATGCCGAGTTGGACAAACTGCTCCAACAGGGCATCCTGGAACCTGTGGACTCTAGTCCATGGGAAACCCCTATAGTAACTCCCTTAAAATCCAATGGGGAAGTCCGTATCTGCGTGGACTACAAGTGCACGCTGAATAAGGCCTTACAACAGCATGCTTATCCGGTGCCCATGGTGAGCCACATTCTGGCCTCACTGAAGAGAGGGAAGTATTTCGCTAAGCTTGTTTTGGCTCAAGCATACCAACAATTGCCGGTTGACGAGGCGACTGCTGAAGCCCAGACCATAGTCATGCACAGAGGTGCGTTCAAAGTAAAGAGGCTGCAGTTTGGGGTAAATGTAGCCCCTGGCATATTCCAGGGGGTGATGGAGCGAACGCTCTGAGGGATTCCCGGGGTCTGCCCCTATTTTGATGACATCCTCATTGCAGGAGAATCATCAGGAAACTTAGCCGAAAGGCTGAGGGCTGTCTTGTTGAGGTTCCGCCAAGCTGGGCTGAAGCTTCAGCAGGACAAGTGTCAGATCGGTGTGCCATCCACCGAGTTCTTGGGGTTCCGCATCGATGCATATGGCATCCACCCCGCAGAATCCAAATTCAAGGCCATCCAAATGGCCCCTAGTCCCCAGTCAAAAACTGAGCTTCAGGCTTTTTTGGGCCTCTTGAACTTTTACCATTCCTTTCTTCCAAACAAAGCTGCTGTGGCCGAGCCGCTTCACTGGCTCCTAGACAAACAGGCTCCGTGGACATGGACAAGGGTCCATGAGGAAGCCTTCTCAAAGGTCAAAGCCTTATTATCCTCAAATGCTGTACTGGCTCATTTCAATGAGCAATTGCCAGTGTGCATCGCATGTGATGCTTCCCCTTATAGAGTAGGAGCAGTTCTAAGCCATCTCAAGGAAGATGGAACACAGGTCCCTGTGGCCTATTATTCCAGGACCCTCTCATCTGCAGAGCGAAATTATGCCCAGATTGACAGGGAGGCCTTGGCAATAATTTCAGGCATTAAGAAATTCCATGATTTCTTATATGGGCGCAAATTTACAGTCTATACAGACCACAAGCCTTTGCTAGGGTTGTTCACAACCAACAAACAAACTCCCCAGATAATATCTCCTAGGATGCTGAGGTGGTCCATATTCTTAGCAGCATATGATTACACACTGGTTCACAAACCAGGTACTGAGATGGGCCACGCAGATGGCCTAAGCAGGTTACCTCTTAAGCAAATAGAAGCAGACCCTGCTCCAGCTGTACATATTCTGTCCATTCAGGACTTACCAGAATCTCCCCTCAATGCTAGGGATGTGGCTGCAGAAACTTCCACTGATCACACGCTTGCACGTGTGCTGACATGTGTGTTGTCAGGATGGCCTGACACGTGTCCTGGTGCTGAATTCCAGAGCTTCTGGCGCAGGAAGCACGAATTGTCCACATTTAAAGGGTGTATCCTGTGGGGCAACAGAGTACTCATTCCGGCCTCATTGAGGACTAGAGTCTTGCTCTCTCTTCATGAGGGACATCCGGGAATAGTGAGGATGAAGGCGCTTGCGCGCAGCCATCTATGGTGGCCTGGTCTCGATAAGGACATCGAGGCCCAGGTTCAGGGATGTCAAGTGTGCCAGCAATAACGGCCAGAAATGGCCCAGGCCCCTGTACATAGGTGGGAGGAGACACTCACTCCTTGGTCACGCGTTCATATTGATTATGCTGGGCCCTTTTAGGGACAATTCTTCCTCCTCCTCGTGGATAGCCATTCCAAATGGCTAGAGGTCGTTCCTGTGGCCTCTACTACTACTGCCAGGACCATCCAGGTGCTCAGAGGAATCTTCGCTGCCCATGGACTTCCTGATGTTTTAGTGTCAGACAATGGTCCACAATTTACCTCTTCTGAGTTTCAGGCACTTCTACAAGCCAACATGATCTGGCACGCCACATCTGCTCCCTTCCATCCTGCCACCAACGGTCAGGCTGAACGCATGGTGCGCACCACTAAAGATGCTTTAAAGAGAATCACTCTAGGACCCTGGCATCACAGGTTAGCTGATTTTCTTCTCACACATCGCACCACACCATGCACAGCCACTGGAAAGAGCCCAGCTGAACTCCGCTGGGGTCGCAGACTCATCACAAAGCTGGACAGGCTTCACCCAGACCGGGTGGCTTCACAGGTGTCGCAGCCGCGGGCACCGAGGAGACTTCAACTGGGTGACCCGGTCTGGACAAGGAACTATGGACAGGGGCATCTCTGGGTCCCTGCTGTCATTTCTAAGGTTTCGGGGCCGTTGTCCTATGAAGTGGTTTTGGATGATGGGCGTGTCCTCCGGCGCCACATTGACCAGCTGCGTTGGCAGCTGCCAGGCCGGTATCACTCCCCTGACTCCGCTCTCGGGGGGGAGGGGGACCCCAATTACGATTGTGGATCACAGTCTCCCCAAGCAGAGGCGTCTCCAAATGTCCCAGATGAGGGTCTGGCCATGCAGGCAGATCCTGACTCTGGTATAGAAACAGGGAGTTCTGCCATGGAGGCGGCTCCTGACTCTGGCAGAGGTCCCTGGTTGAGGGCAAATGGCCGTAAATCGGCTACTCAGGGCACCCCTACTGCTGGCCTTGGGCCCGACGGACATTGCTCCCAAGGGGAGTTCCAAGGCTTTTCGGGGAACTCCACCCCACCAGGATGCTGCTTATAAGCGCTATGTGCTTAGAGCTAAAAGCATTGTTAGAGACCCCACACACCCACTTCATGGTTTGTTTCTGTTGCTCCCCTCTGGGAGGAGGTTTCGAAGTATTTCTAGCAGGACTACCCATTTCTGTAATAGCTTTGTTCCCTATGCCATCCATCTGGTAAACTCGCAAGATTCGTTTTTCTCGCCATGCACATTATACATAATCCAAACTAGACTGTGTTGTTTCTCTGTGTCATATAATATATGTGGGTATATGCATAGTTCTGTATTTATTTAATTATTTTTGGCATTCTGGACCGTCTCAGGGCAGAAGAACCTGCCTGGTAGGATCCCATTCCTCTTTCCCATGGGGCGCATCCCAAATTCCCCCATCCTTCCTCCACCCTTTCCTGGACCCTAAAGGCCAATGAAATTTCTCTCAACCACCAGAACCGGCACCCCCAGATCCTCCGAGCTGCTCCACTGCCTCCGGCTTTGCCTACCTCTCGGGGCTTCACCTGGATACGGCACACACACACCCATTTGTGGATCGGGATGATCCTCCAAAGGCCGACTGTGTCCTCCCTCCCAGCGACTCCCCAAACCTTTTCCACCGCCTCTGGCTTTGCCTACCCCTCGGGACTTCACCTGGATGCGGCACACACACACACCCGTTCGTGGATCAGGATGCTCCTCCAAAGGCTGACTGTGTCCTCCCTCCCAGCGGCTCCCCCGACCTTTCATCACCTCAGCTCCACACAACCACTCGCAACCCCAAAATAACTTTCCAGGAGCAAATTCTCCTCCTTTTTTCTCGCTCCCCCCAGCTGCCCCTCACAAATACCTCGGCGTTTGCCCGCTCCCCTCAGACCCATAACTGGTGCCCCACTCCAGCAGCCCCACTCCAACCCTCATGGGGGTCAAGCCTATTCAGAGCTTTTGCCCTCGCCGTCGCCGGTGGGGCTGGGTCTGTCGGCGATGGTGGGGGTGATGTTGAGGGCCGGCAGCACCAGTTTCCTCTTGGCCAGCATGGCAGCAGTGGCAGAGGCTAGGGCTCGCATTCTGTAGCGCCTAGCGAGGGACCCACCTCAGAAGAAGCAGCAGCAGTGGCATCGGCATCGCCCGACTTGGCTGCCCTAAGCGAGACCGAGGCTGCAAGCGAGGCCTAAACCTCTCAGCCCAGCCCTGAGGTAAAAACGCAAATAGGTGAGAGGAGGAGAGGAAGGGGGCGTGGCCAAAGCACAAGTGCACACTTGACATTTCTTTATGGAAGGAAAAGAAGCAAAGATCACAGATCCTGATATTCTCACAATCAGATAGAAACACTATGCCAGGTTTTCTACTAAACGTTGGTTGCAATTTACCCTTGGTAATTTTGTATTTTAGAAAGCATATTCTAGATAGATGTCCCATAACTTCTTGTTCTTAATTATTAGTTAATAGTTAATTAATTAATTAATTATTATAAAAATCTATATTTGCATTTTATGCATAATTTTTTAGTGCTTGAGCTACAAGATGGGTCTCTTTTGGGAATATGTAGTGTGGAAAGTTATCTGGTTTCCATCCCCTTCCTATCATTCTTTTCTGCTGGTTATATTTCCAATGATTTTTAAAATTATACATCACCCAGAATTACTATGGAGTTGGACAGCCTTAAAAATGTGATAAACATGTTTATTTAGAAAGAAAGAACATCCCATAGCTTTTTGTAATTTGATACACAACAGGATTGCTCTGCCTCAAAGAGGGCCATAATTCAGTGGCAGAATATCATTTTGCTTATTTCAAAGCACATGTTGACTTTTTGACATCTCTTGTTGTAACCTAGAGAACTGGAGTCATGTAACTCCACCTTAAAAACTGAAGGAAAATGTGGCACTTTTAGGATTAGACTTCAGGGATCAAGTGAGGGACCTTTGAAAACCTAGAGAGCAAACAAGAGTACATGATTAAATGATGTAATTATAGTGCCTTTTAAAATATGATTTGAGGCAGGCAGGAGTATACAGCTTTTGGTAAAATAAATCTTCTAGAAATCCTCTCCATTGCCTTGGTTTTCCACAGATTGTGCAGAGTGGTTCTTTGTACTCTTGTCACATTGGGCATGAGCACCTGAAGCTTTACCTTACCATATTTAGAATGCTTGCTCTTAAATAATGAAGATCAAATATGTTTGGAAAGGATTAATCTTATAGCTGAGTTATGCTACAACTGTTAGCATCAGCCAGAGGAACGAAAGGAAGCATTTTTCGACTAGCTTCCTTCTCATTTAAATTCTCCAGCTTGTCATTTAGCAGACAACATTCTTTAAAAACTTTATTCATAGCCTTGAGAGAGATGCAGCTATTCTGCTTTGCTAATATGCTTTCACCTACCTCTGGAGTTACCAGTAGAGAAATTCTATTATCCAAACATATTATCTCAACCACTAATGGTTTCCACAGGTTTGTAACCCCCAAACGTGCTGGATTTCAGTGCCCATAATTTCTACTATTCAGTTTAGAAAGAAATGCAAGTGAAATAGAGGAAAGAAAAGAAGGTGTTCTCTATACCTTAAAGGATGCAAGCATTTATTGGTTCAGGCCAAGCCTGAAGGTGCATCTAAAGAAGATACCTTAACATATTGTGCTAAGTAATGGCTTGTTTAAACTTGGTTTCTTGAATAGACTACAGTTGGATGGATTAACACAGTATACTAAGTCAAAATTAAAAGAAGAAAAGTTTTATTGCTTCTGCAATATTTAAAACCAGCCTAAGTCTAATTATAGAGGTTCAGTGGTTCAGTGCCTTAATAAAGACACTGGAAAAGGTCTATACCCTGGCAGTTAGAATGAGCTCCCATCACTTGCCTCAGCTCCTGCCAACCTAGCAGTTTGGAATCATGTAAATGCAAGTATATAAATAGGTTCTGCTTTGGTGAGAAAGTAATAGCATTCTGTGTTTTGCCAAATGCTTTGTACTGCGACATGATGCCATGCTGGTCACATGACCACAGAAATCTCTTTGGACAGCACTGGCTCAATAGCTTAAAGAAACAGCTTAAAGAAACAGAGATGAGCACCGCCCCCTAAAGTCAGCTACAACTAGCAGAGTAACACCCGTAAGAACTCCTTTACCTTTATAAACTACTGACATAGCTATTCCTCAGAATATTTGTTAACTGAAATCTTAGCTTTAAACTCAGATTTTAGATTCTGATATGGTTTGATGTTTTATTGGCCTGAACTATCTTTTGGTTATTGTTTGAATTGTTGATCTGTCTGCCATACCTTAGACAACATGCCAGTTTCCACATTGCATATGAAGGAACTAGGCTTGCAGTGGGATCTCTAGACTACTCTTGGCCTGCAAGTAAACAAAACTATCCTTGTTCATTTCAGGGTTGGTCAGTTTATTGCTTGGGTCAGAAGACTGACATCAACTATTTTACTAAGCATACCTTTTTTTTCTGAGAAAGGCACAGAATTATCCATTTATACTTGGTGGTTTAAATGTTGGCTCTCAACCTCCATTGTTCTTATAAACATATTTCAAATGTAACATAGACAGGAATCCTTAGTGAATCTATCCTGCTATGCAAGAAGAACAGAGCAATTAAACCCCATGATAATAATCGTGAAAATCTAGCTGCAAGAGAAGAGATATATTAAAAAGAAAAAAGAAAAAGAAAGAAAGGAAAAGAAAGAATAAAAGCAGAGAGGGAGAATATCTAATGATTTCACTATGATACAATAGTTTATATAGCCAAGTTACTCTTTCAAAATCATTTTTCATCTCCCCAGAAAAGATGAGCAAATTCTGAGTTTCATTGTTCACGACTTTTTCAATTACAAACTCTCTACAGCTGAGGCTTAAGAAAAACAAGCCGAACCAGACTCTTTTTAAAAGAGTCATTTTATTTTTCATCAAGGGTAACAAAAAGAGCCCTCCCACACTTGGAAAGCATTTTAAAGTCAAAATAATTGATGCTGAAAACTGGATGGAATATAGATGTGACTGCTATTATCTTGGTTGTGACAAACAAAGGCACATCAGGACCTCCTCTTTTGTTCAAATGAATGGATCACAATAAATGGAAAACAATTGTTCAGTGACAAGACAAAGAGCTTTTGAATTCAAGAACTTTTTTTAATTATTTGATCAGAACCTTTACAATGATTTCTAGCTAATCCTTGTCAGTTTCTAAATATTTTTTCCTGGTTTTCTAAAATCATTATTCAGATAAAACTCTCCATAAGCCTTGTATTACTACTAAGGCAGGACATAAAACAAGACATAGGTCATAAAACAGGACATGAGTCTTAAATGCGTGTATTAGTTAGAAGAAGCAAAAAGGAAGTGTAAAATGTCAAACCACAAGTTCATCTGTCGGTCACATATGAGTGTCAAGCTTGAAGCTCTGTTACAATTAACCACATATGTCTCGTTTCTATGTCTCGCTCTCGCTGGTAGCTAACCACAAATGAACTGCCGGAAACTTAGATGCTTTGGCAAGACACCTGTGACTTCGATCCATGAGAGGGGGACAAGATATTTAGCTACTTTAGCATAGCAACAGGGGGCTGTAACGGGGCTGTAATTCGAGTAACCAATCAATGCTAACAAGTTACATTTCCGTGTTTTGCTGCTTCTAAAAGAGTATATATGTACTTGTTATTCCATGAGAAGGTGTTCAGAGGTTGTTATGATTTTTGCTCTGAACCTTTGCGCAAATAAACCAACTTCTTTTGATTCCGTGGTCTGAGTCCTGTGATTTTCTGCAACATTTTTATGGCGACTCCGCTCGGGACTTGGAGCGATATTTCGCTGAGGACGGCACGGACCGACCGGTGCCCAATCGGGGCCGTCATACTAAACCTTCAGCCGGCACAGATGATTTCTCCGGAAGGAGGCGGACGGCACCGGAGGGATATTTGGTGGACAACCGACCGATCCAAGAACCTGAACGGAATCAAAACAAGTCACGAAACAAAGCCGGTTGGAAAACAAGATGCCTGCAGGCAAGTATTGTGGAATTGTAGGCCCACTCGTTTTGAGAGTGGAAGAGGGGGCCTGATCACCCCCCTGGGTCTGGGATCGGCGTATCCTAACGAGGCCCAAGAGTTGTGTGGGTGGTTAAGCCATTGCAGTTCCTGTTGGTGACCGTTGGAACGTCCGGCATCACAGGTCAGTGGCAGTGTCTTAGAAAATGGGTGGTGAAGGAAGTGTCCCTCGGACACCTCTTCAGTGTATGTTGAGGAATTTTAAGAAAGATTTTAGGATGCAATGTAAGGCTGAATTGCTGGCAGCTGCATTGTCAGGCAATTCCAGAACCCTAGGAAGGAATCAGTGTGTTTTGTGTAAGGAAGAGGGACATTGGCAACGTGAATGTCCTAAAAGGTTTGAACTTGGAAGAATAGAACAGGGACGTGGACATTTAACTCGAGAAGTCAAAATATATGATTTCCAGGGAGAAGGAAGAGGAAAAATGTTTTGTCCATATGGATTCCAAGGAAGAGGTCGAGGCCAATTTCAAGTGGAGGCCATAGGTTTGGCTGCAGTTGAACAATGGCCTGAGGACTGAAGGGGACCGGGGTTTAAGTCAAGCCCCCCCTGAACCCTTGGTCCGAATGAAGATAGGGGGCAATAATGTGACCTTTTTAGTAGATACGGGGGCATCTAGATCTGTAGTTACTAAGTTATTGGCTCCCTTCTCTGCTGATGTCATAAATGTACAGGGAATTGATGGCTCAGTAAATTGTCACCCTTTTCTAAAGCCCCTGAGATGTTCCCTAAATGGAAGGGACATTGAACACCAATTCCTATATATGCCTGAGTGTCCCATTCCTTTGTTGGGTCGAGACATGCTATGTAAAATGGGGGCAACTTTGTCATTTGAAGAAGACGAAATGGCACTAGTAATGAAGCATCCTCCAGATGAGATGTGGCGAATAACGGTGGCCCAAGAGGTTCAAGTCCTCGATACTTGGCAGGAGTTTGATGTGCACTGCTTATGGGCAGAAGATAATCCGCCAGGACATGCAGTCCACCATACACCACTAGTCATTCAAGTGAAGCCTCTGGCAGTGCCTATTCATCTCTGGCAGAGAAATTATCCTCGCCCCATTACACAAGTAATTCAAGATCATATTACCAAATACTTAAAGGCAGGCATTTTAACAACTATTCAATCTCCTTGGAACACCCCAATCTTACCCATCCCAAAGGCTGATGGCTCATTTCGACCAGTCCAAGATTTGCGTATTATCAATAATGCTACAGTTACTGTACATGCTATAGTGCTTAACCCATATACCCTCCTGAGCTTGATTCCAGCATCAGCTGTGTGGTTCTCTGTGGTAGATTTGAAAGACGCTTTCTTTATGATCCCAATACATAAGGACAGTCAGAAGCTGTTTGCTTTTGAGTGGGAAGACCCAGTAACAGGCCAGAGAAAACAATATGCTTGGACCAGACTTCCTCAGGGATTTAAAAATTCACCTACTGTTTTTGGCAACGCCTTGGCCTCAGACTTAGAAGACTTTCAGCCATGTGAGGAAGGAGATGTACTACTCCAATATGTTGATGATGTGTTAATAACTGGACAGACAAAAGAAACTTGTTGGGACAACGCCAACCAACTACTTCATCTGTTGATGGACAAAGGATACCATGCCTCAAGGGAGAAAGCCCAATTAGTGAGACCCCAGGTTAAATACTTAGGTTATACTATAAGTTAAGGCCAAAGAGAAATAGGACATGAGAGAAAGGAAGCTGTGTGCCGAATTGCAGAGCCAACTAATAGGAGAGAATTACGGGGTTTTTTAGGAGCAGCAGGATATTGTAGAATATGGATACCGAATTTTGCCCTGCTAGCCAAACCACTGTATGAGTCCACAAAGGGGGGGGGAAAGAGAGCCCTTTATTTGGACGCATGAACAAAAACAGGCTTTTGAGGCTTTAAAAGTGGCATTATCTCAAGCTCCTGTTATGGGACTTCCCAACCTCGAGAAACCTTTCAATTTGTATGTGGACTCAAAGAATAATATGGCTCTTGGAGTCCTGACTCAAGAAAAGGGAAGGTGGCAACAACCCATAGCTTACTTGTCAAAACAACTTGATAGAGTATCAAAGGGATGGCCACATTGTCTTAAAATTCTGGCAGCCACAGCTCTCCTGATAGAGGAAGCTAATAAATTGACTTTTGGACAACCAACTACAATCTATACCAGTCATGCAATTCGTGGAGTTTTGGAAACAAAGGGACATTTATGGATAACTAATTCCAGAATTTATAAGTATCAAGCTCTCCTCATTCAAAACCCTCAAGTGACATTAAAGCAGACAAATGGCCTAAACCCAGCAACCCTATTGCCTATACCAGGTCCTAAAGTTGAATATAATTGTCTCATGTAGACCTGATTTAACTGATGTGCCACTGAAAACAGTGGACTATAATTGGTTTACTGATGGGTCAAGTTTCATCTCAACAGGAGAACGATATGCAGGCTATGCAGTTGTCTCACTTGATAAAGTCATAGAAAGTGGGCCACTCCCAAAAGGCACAAGTGCTCAAGCAGCAGAACTGTGGGCTCTAATAAGGGCACTGGAAAGAGCACGAGATGAAAGTATAAACATTTGGACTGATTCTAAATATGCATTCCTCACATGTACATGCTGCGGTCTATAGAGAAAGAGGATTCTTAACAGCTGCAGGAAAAGAAATTAAACATCCTTTTTTGATTGAAAGACTTATAACAGCAGTCCTGGGATCAAAGAGGGTAGCTGTCATGCACTGTAAAGGACATCAAAAGGGACAAGATGAAGTAGCCCAAGGAAATAGAGCAGCTGATAGAGAAGCAAGGTTATCAGCAACCTGAGACAGCCAAGCTTACCCTGACATGACAGCTTATGTAGCATTGGAAATGCCAAAAGAACTGAGCCCCAGATATTCTAAAGCAGAGGAACTACAGGCAAGTGTAGATTTGCAAGGACACAAGCAGAGAGAGTGGTATGTACTCCCAGACGGAAGGATTTTTGTACCTGAGAATTTAGCCTGGCCAGTGGTAAAGGAAACTCATTCAACTACTCACATGGGAAAGAGTGCATTAGCTGAAGCCCTCCACCGTATTGTGTATATTAATTGTCTTCACTCGCTATGTGCCCATGCAACTGAGAGATGTAACATTTGTGCCCAGGTTAATCCAAGACAAGGACCTATTCTTCCGCTAGGAAGTCAGCCTAAGGGATATTACCCTATGGATTCATTGGTTGTTGATTTTACAGAAATGCCAAAATGTGGACTATATAAAGCAATGTTAGTCCTAGTGTGCAATTATTCAGGGTGGCCTGAATGTTTCCCAACCAAGACCAAGCAGGCACGAGAAGTGGCTAGAATCTTGCTCAAGGAGATTATTCCCAGATATGGAGTACCCTCATTCATATCACCAGATAATGGACCTGAGTTTGTACATCAAGTAAATCAGACACTGGCTAAATCCTTAGGGACCCACTGGAGGTTCCATTGTTCTTTTCATCCTTAATCAGGGAGGAAGGGCAGAGAGGATGAACCGGACTATAAAGGAAAAGGTGACAAAGGTGTGCCTTGAAACTCACCTTAAGTGGGTGGATGCTTTGCCACTAGCACTTTGGTCTGTGAGGTGCACCCCTCGAAAAGGAATTAGGCTATCTCCTTTTGAAATGATGTTTGGAAGACCCCCTATCATAAGTAATAACTTGAAAAATCATATAGGGGACTTAAGTCAATTAGGAACTAGATGGGTGAGTCAAATGGTGGGAGAATTAAACAAGCAAATACAAGCAATCCAACAATATTGTGTGTCCCTCAGTCCACCATTTTTGAGTACCCCCAGTCATAATATTCAAGTGGGAGACAAAGTATGGGTAAAACACTGGAAAGGGGAAAACTTGAAACCTAAATGGAAGGGCCCGTATACTGAGGTCATATGTTCTCCACTTGCAGTAAAGGTGTTAGAATCCAAGTCTTGGATTCACTGGACTCAAGTTAAGCCCGCAGTTGATGAATATTGGGAGGCAGAACAGGACGAGGCCCGCCCTTTAGTGGTATGATTGAAGAAGCACCCCCTATAACTGCCCTACCGGAAATGGGCAGGCAACATACGGGGCAGAAGAGGCCTTACTGGTGTCACTCCGGAAGCTGACCCTCTACGTACGGCTGAAGACAAGAATGAGGAAAACAGCTGTTAAAGTGTTAGGAGTGTGTGGTGTAGGTTAGATTTATTTCGAGGAATGGTAGTCTGACCATACATAGCCATAGGTGCAGTGAGTCTGGCCTTAGTGATTCTGATCACCCTGGTTGTGACCTGTTGTATTGGACACCTTTTCTTCTGGAAACGTCCCAATCCCAAAGAAACAGGTGTTGCGCCTAAAAAGCACTGACTGTGACCAAGGATAGTGTGTATCTCTTGGGGACACTTATGTTTGAAGCACCTTGGGAGTGGGTTCTCTGTTGTATAGTAGGAGTCTTGGGAGTTTGGGTATTATATTTAGCAAATAAGACTCGGCTGTGTGGCTCACCCAAGAATGACCTGGTCCTTTCCCAAATCACACCTAATCCCATCCATCTTCCTGATGTGGTAATTTCATAATTGCAATTGCTCCCTCTGTTGTGACTGTGAGTGTGAAACTGAGTGGGATATTGGGCTTGTAAGATAGAAAAAGAAAGGAAGTTGACATTGACTCATTTTAGATTGTCAAACATGAATTGTCTATGGCTTTGGCTAATGTTTGCAAGTGGCATGTTGAGTAATAAGACCCTGAACGATAGTCCCAAATGTTGTGAGAATGACCAACTAATTCCTCTCACACTTGAAGAAGGCTCCTGGGATGTTGAGGATCTCAAAGACAGGACATCATCAAGGTAGAAGGAGGGCCTCTGCGACAATTGAGAGAAGGGAAATACATACTGAAAATACTGGAACTAGGTCAGGCTTTGATTAATCAACCTGACCCTACTTTAGGCAAAAAACAAAAACAAAAAAATGCTGGCTGTGTTTGTCTGCATCTCCATCAGCCTATCATGCAGTCCCAGTTTCACCAGATCTTTGGGCAAAGACCAATGCCACCTTAGCTTTTGACAGGGGTGGCAGATGGGGAACCATCACTGTAGAGGCAAAATTACATGGTGATTTCTATAATACATTAGAAAAGCTGGGAGTTAGCCATCTTCCCATCGTTGGCCCTGTGGCTGTTGGTGTGGACCTCCTAGGGCCGCCCTCCATATGTGTTAAAAGGAGTCAGGAACCTTGGAAGGGCACTTCAGTGGGATCATAGACAGGAAATTACTGGCATAACTGTCAAATAGAATGAACCATGAGCCCTCGGCGTAGACTTATGGATGTGAAACTAACTCGCAGCATTTCTCCTTCTGCACATCACCTATTCCAAAAGAAGGTCACCTTCTCGACTACAAAATGGGAAGGAAATGCTACTTTGATAAAGTGCCCAAGCCAATTTGAACCACCCCGATTCCCACTTTGGCTCTACAGTAAGCCCATGCAGAAATTCTGTATTCCATTTCCCTTTGGAAATGACAGCTCCCGTTATCTCCTTGAAGGCCCCTATCTCAGGGATGAAAAAAGAAACCCTCATCAAAACCTCCACTACAGCCATTAACTGGCATGTTTATGGCTGGCACCTTGGGGGTCTGGAGTAATGAGAACGGTCATCGATTTCATGCCTTTTCCATGAACATGGCAGTGTGCTTAGAAGAGAATGGGGTATTTTTCTTATGTGGGGAAAAGGCGTATGTATGTCTACCTACCAACTGGACTGGAACGTGTACTCTGGTTCACCTCATCCCAAATATGGGTGTTGTTAATGGGGAACAAGCCCTCCCTGTTCCTCTTATGGGACATATACAGAAAAGAGTTCCCCTAGTAATACTATTATTAGCCATCCTAGGGATAGGCACTGCAGTTGGAACAGGTGTAGGTAGTTTAGCCCATTCTGTAATACAGTTTCAGCAACTTTCTGAAGAATTTCAACAAAGCCTAAGCCAGATTGCTGGGACTCTGGTAGAAGTCCAAGATCAGATAGACTCTTTGGCAGCAGTAGTCTTACAAAACTGGCGTGCCCTAGACCTCTTGACAGCTGAGAAAGGAGGTTTGTGTCTGTTCTTGGGAGAAGAGTGTTGCTTTTACATGAATAAATCAGGAGTAGTCAGAGAAGTGGCAAAGGACTTGCAAGATAGAGCATCCAGAATTAAACAAGGAATGCAAGGAACTGATTCATGGTTCTCGTGGCTACCAGGTGCTGCCTGGGTCAAACAGATGCTGTTTGTGTTATTAGAAACTATAAAAGTGAGACTCAATTGTTACCTAAAATGGAGTCTCAAAGGGGGGAATAAGGCAGGACATAAAACAAGACATAGGTCATAAAACAGGACATGAGTCTTAAATGCGTGTATTAGTTAGAAGAAGCAAAAAGGAAGTGTAAAATGTCAAACCACAAGTTCATCTGTCTGTCACATATGAGTGTCAAGCTTGAAGCTCTGTTACAGTTAACCACATATGTCTCGTTTCTATGTCTCGCTCTCGCTGGTAGCTAACCACAAATGAACTGCCGGAAACTTAGATGCTTTGGCAAGACACCTGTGACCTCGATCCATGAGAGGGGGCCATTTGTCTGAAATGGTATAGGGTTTCCTGCCTGAGCAGGGGGTTGGACTCGATGACCTCCAAGGTCCCTTCCAACTTTATTATTATTATTATTATTATTATTATTATTATTATTATTATTATTATTATTATTATTATTATTATTATTATTATTATTATTATTATTATTATTATTATTATTATTATTATTATTATTAAGATATTTAGCTACTTTAGCATAGCAACAGGGGGCTGTAACGGGGCTGTAATTCGAGTAACCAATCAATGCTAACAAGTTACATTTCCGTGTTTTGCTGCTTCTAAAAGAGTATATATGTACTTGTTATTCCATGAGAAGGTGTTCAGAGGTCGTTATGATTTTTGCTCTGAACCTTTGTGCAAATAAACCAACTTCTTTTGATTCCGTGGTCTGAGTCCTGTGATTTTCTGCAACACTACCATTCAAATACTGAAGTGTCCACTTATGATTGAATTAAATGGACAGAGTGAACTGGCAATCTTGATTTTTGACTGTTTCTCAGCCATCATCCTAGTAGGAGTTTTCTAATTATAGCTTTCTTGGCTTGACACAACTCAGTTAATGCCTCAGCAAATTTTCATGATGAAATTCCCTTTCTGGCAAAAACAATATTTTTCACCAACTTAGGAAAAATAAAGTTTACAAATGCCACCAGAAGAACTCCTAAGATATCCCCAGAGTGAGGAAGAAAAAACAAAACAAAAGAAAGCCCCTTATGGAGGGAAGAATGCTTTCCAAGAATTGGAGAAGTCATTCCAGATGTGAGTCATACCAAATAATATAGCTCCACAAAGCTTGGAACAGAATTTTGCTTTGATGATACTTTATGCTGTTGCCCAAAATAATATGGCCTCCTTTGATAGTTCTGTAACTGGAAAAGGCTTCTGTATCTTCATTATACATGTTCTGTTCTTCTAAAGAAGACATCGAGACGAGGCTGGTTCACAACAAGGATCTCTTTATTGAAGCACATTCACAGAACAGAAGCAAGAACAAAATGGCCACTGGCCTTTTATATCCCCTTGCAAGGGGATGCACATCCAATCATTGCAGGCCGTTCTCCCGCCTTGCGCATGTGCGCAAGGCCGGAGACAGCCTGTCTGGGTCCCGGGCAGACACGTGGTCTGTCCAGGTCTCTGCAGCCTTCCTGCAGCCTTCCTGAGCCTTGCTGAATGACTCAGCAAGGCCCAGGACATAATACCCCTCCCCCCTTGGATTAAACAATAACTAAGCATATACCTTACACACAAACAATATCATAGAATGCCTTTTGGCAAATTAGACCTTCAACCTTTGCCCTCGCAACCCATTACCTTCAGTTCCCTGCTATACACACGGACCTTCACATTTTGACAATATTAACATTGCAGCACTACAAGTGTTATCCTCAGATGGCGAGGACTAGTAAACCTCCTGTATAGTAAACAGGGACCTTACATAGTCCTTTAAATGCTTAGGAGGACCCTTAACCCGCTCTGATCTCTGTGGAGCCAGATTAGGTGCAGGTGTAGTTGTAGGTGTAGAGGTAGGTGTTGAATTAGAAATAGGTGCCTGGAGTGCCTGCTTCCGGGTTGCGCAAAACAAACCAGGACTTTGTCGCCCAGAAGACTCAGGGATTCCCCCTGACTGCTGACTGGCTGGATCCACCAAACCCAAACCAGAGTTCCTTGGTGGGGTTGAGTTCCCCGAGTCCATTGGTGGGGTGGAGTTCCCCAAAATTCCATTGTACTCCTCTTGGGAGCAGTGTCCCTCGAGCCCAAGACCAGCAGCATGAGTACCCTGAGTAGCTGATTTACGGCCATTTGCCCTTAGCCAGGGACCTCTGCCAGAGTCAGGAGCCACCTCTATGGCAAGACCCCCGGAGTCTATGCCAGAGTCAGGAGCCGCCTCCATGGCAAGACCCCCACCTGGAACATGTGGAGCAACATTTGGATAAGCGCCCTCATGGAGAGACTGTGGTCAACAATCGTAATTGGGGTCCCCCTCCCCCCCGAGAGCAGAGCCAGGAGCGGACACATGGCCAGGAAGCCTCCAGCTCAATTGGTCAATGTGATGTCTAAGCACACGACCATCCTCCAAGGCCACTTTGTAGGACAGTGGCCCAGAGACCTTCCATACCACAGCAGTTACCCAGAGATGTCCATGCCCATAGTTTCTGGCCCATACCGGATCACCCACTTGGAGTCTCCTAGGTGCCCGCAGCTGTGACACCTGTGAAGCCACCCGGTCTGGGTGCAAGCTGTCCAGTTTCGTGATGAGTCTGCGACCCCAGCGTAGTTCAGCTGGGCTCTTTCCTGTAGCTGTGCAAGGTGTGGTGCAGTGTGCAAGGAGAAAATTGGCTAACCTGTGATGCCAAGGTCCTCGAGTGATTCTCTTTAATGCCTCCTTGGTGGTACGCACCATGCGTTCAGCCTGACCATTGGTGGCAGGGAGCAGACGCAGCATGCCGGATCATGTTGGCTTGAAGAAAAGCCTGAAACTCAGAAGAGGTAAATTGGGGACCATTGTCTGAGACAAGGACATCAGGAAGACCATGGGAAGCAAAAATTCCTCTTAGCACCTGGATGGTCCTGGCAGTAGTAGTGGAACAACCTCTAGCCACTTGGAATGGCTGTCCACGAGGAGAAGGAAGAATTGCCCCTGAAAGGGCCCAGAATAGTCAATGTGTACACGTGACCATGGAGTGAGTGTCTCCTCCCACCTATGTACAGGGGCCTGGGGTATCTCAGGCCATGACTGTTGGCACACTTGGCACCCCTGAACCTGGGCCTCGATGTCCTTATCGAGTCCAGGCCACCAAAGATGGCTACGGCAAGCGCCTTCATTCTCACAATTCCCGGATGTCCCTCATGCAGAGAGAGCAAGACTCTAGTCCTCAATGAGGCCGGGATGACTACCCTGCTACCCCACAGGATACACCCTTTGAAAGTGGAAAACTCATGTTTCCTACACCAGAAACTTTGGAATTCTGTACCAGGACACGTGTCAGGCCATCCTGACAACACCCATGTCAGCACGCGTGTAAGCGTGTGATCAGTGGCAGTTTCAGCAGCCACATCCCTAGCATTGAGGGGAGATTCAGGCAATTCCTGAATGGAGAGAATGTGTACAGCAGGAGCAGGGTCTGCCTCTATTTGCTTCAGAGGTAACCTACTAAGGCCATCAGCGTGGCCCATCTCTGTCCCTGGTTTGTGAACCAGGGTGTAGTCATAAGCTGACAAGAAAATTGACCATCTCAGCATTCTGGGGGAGATGATGTGTGGGGTTTGTTTGTTTGTTGTAAACAAACCCAGCAAGGGCTTGTGGTCAGTGTAGACCGTGAAATGGCGGCCATACAAGAAATCATGAAATTTCTTGATGCCTGATACTATTGCCAAGGCTTCTCTGTCAATCTGTGCATAATTATGCTCTGCAGATGAGAGAGTTCTGGAATAATAGGCCACAGGGACCTGAGTCCCATCAGCCTTGAGATGACTCAACACTGCTCCTACCCCATCACATGCGATGCACACAGGCAATTGCTCATTGAAATGCGCCAGTACCACATTTGAAGATAGGAAGGCCTTGACTTCTTTGAAAGCCCTTTCATGGATGTTCGTCCATTTCCATGGAGTCTGCTTGTCCAAAAGCTGGTGTAACAGCTCAGCCACTGCAGCCTTGTGGGGGAGAAATGAATGATAGAAATTTAGCAGGCCCAGAAAAGCCTGGAGTTCAGCTTTTGACTGGGGGCTTGGGGCCAGTTGAATGGCCTGAAATTTAGATTCTGCAGGGTGGATGCCTTCAGCATCAATACTAAAGCCTAGAAATTCGGTGGATGTTACACCAATCTTACATTTGTCTTGCTGCAACTTCAGCCCAGCTTGGCGGAAATGCAGCAAGACAGCTCTCAGCCTTTCAGCCAAGTTCCCAGATGACTCTCCTGCAATGAGGACGTCATCGAAATAGGTGCAGACCCCAGGAATACCACAGAGCGTTCGCTCCATCACCCCTTGGAAAATGCCAGGGGCTACATTGACTCCAAACTGCAGCCTTTTTACCTTAAAAGCCCCTCTGTGAGTAACTATAGTTTGGGCCTCAGCTGTTGCCTCATCAACAGGTAACTGTTGGTAGGCCTGAGCTAAATCAAGCTTAGCAAAGACTTTTCTCCCTTCAGTGAGGCCAGAATGTGGCTCACCACAGGCACTGGATATGCATGCTGCTGCAAGGCTTTGTTTAGTGTGCATTTATAGTCTGCACAAATTCGGACTTCACCATTGGCTTTTAATGGTGTTACTATGGGGGTTTCCCATGGACTAGAATCCACAGGTTCTAGAATGCCTTGTTGGAGCAGTTTGTCCAACTCAGCATCTATTTTACCTTTGAGGGCAAAAGGCACCCTCCTTGGTTTAACCCTGATGGGTGTGATGGCTGGATCTAACCTTAAAGCAATAGGAGGCCCCTTGTATGAGCCAAGCTCTGGGCTGAACACATCAGCAAACTCCTTACAGACTCCTGCAAGGCTGGCAGTTTGTAGATGGTTAAGGCCAGTCACTTGGATCCCAAGTGCCTCGAACCAATTGAGTACGATAAGACTCGTGCGATCACCCCCAACTACCACCACATCTAACAACCCATCAAATTCCTTACGCTGTACTCTGAGCGTGGCCTCCCCCTTCACACTGACTCGGGAATTCTGGAAGTCAGTGAGGATGAGATTGGAGGGCCTGAGTTTGACTCGTGAGCCACTCCTGGAACAAACCTTTTTTAAAGTGTCAGCAGAAATAATAGAAAGAGCGGACCCTGTGTCAAGCTCCATGGCCAGGGGAACTCCCTGCAAATTTACATCAATGCGAAACTTTTTCTTAAGGGGCCGGTGAACCCCAGTTTTGAATACCCCCCTACGGGACACGCAGAAACCCACCCTGTGTTGGCTGGGGACCTTGGTACCTTTCAGAGGCAACTCTTCGGGGGACCTGTTTTTCTGGTGACCCAAGCAGGCTGATGCGATGTGGCCTTGCCTGCCACATGCCTGGCAAACAGCAGAATGAAAACGGCAGTCGGCTCTCCTGTGGCGACCCCCACAGCCGAAACACCGAAGGAATGCAGGTGTCTTTCCTCTGTGTTCTTGCAGTCTTCTCTCCGCCGACTGTTGAAGTCTGTCCACTTCTTCTTCCTCGGATTCTTCTTTGGATGACTCTCGCATGACTTCCTGATGGACGGGAACTGCTGCTGGAGGGTTCTTGGTCGACCGCAAAGCCTTCACCGCACGGCCGACTGCTTCTTCAGCTGCAACTTCTCTCAGGGCATCTTGGAAGGAATCATCAGCTCTAGCAAATAACTTTTGTTGCATCTGATGGCTTCGCAATCCGAACTAGCAGCCTGCCTCAGAGCCATGAAGAAATCCGCAGCTGATTCTCCCGGCCACTGATCCCGCTGTTTGAATTGGTGCCTCTGAGCTATTACGGAAAGCTTGGGCTCAAAATGCTCACGCAGCATTTTCTTCAAATCTGGATAAGTGATCAACTCCAGTGGTGCTGGGGCTACAAGGTTCTCAGCAATGTCAAAAGTCTCTTGCCCGCAGACACACAGCAAGGTAGCAGCTTTCAATCCGTCTTCTTGGACCTTGTTCACCCTGAAGTAATTCTCGACACGAGCTGCGTAAGAGCTCCATCGTTCTGGGTGCGAAGTATCAAACTCGACAAGACGGCCCAGCTTGGACATCGTTGTGACCGATAGCCTCTTCGACGTCTCTTGCCGCAAGGAAGGAGAAGGGGTCCCACGAATCCAAGCCCACCTCCAGCGTCTTCGTACTGGCAGGCGGTTGCTTTTCCTGGATGCCGCGCTTCTCTTCGCTTCAGGCCTTCAGGTGAGTTGGCCCTAGCTTCTTCTTCTTTGGCTTCCTTTGCAGCATATCCCACCTTTGTCGCCAATGTTCTGTTCTTCTAAAGAAGACATCGAGACAAGGCTGGTTCACAACAAGGATCTCTTTATTGAAGCACATTCACAGAACAGAAGCAAGAACAAAATGGCCACTGGCCTTTTATATGCACATCCAATCATTGCAGGCCGTTCTCCCGCCTTGCGCATGTGCGCAAGGCCGGAGACAGCCTGTCTGGGTCCCGGGCAGACACGTGGTCTGTCCGGGTCTCTGCAGCCTTCCTGCAGCCTTCCTGAGCCTTGCTGAATGACTCAGCAAGGCCCAGGACATAACAATACAGGTGCATAACCAGCCCCTACCTTCCTCTCCCCTCGCCCACTCATTCCTTCCAAGCATCATAAAGTAGTCCTCAGTGGTACTACATCGACATGGAGAGAACTAAGCAGTGGGGTACCACAAGGCTCCGTCTTAGGCCCAGTACTCTTCAATATCTTCATAAATGACTTAGATGAAGGAATAGATGGGGAACTCATTAAATTTGCAGATGACACTAAACTGGCAGGAATAACCAACACCCAGAAGACAAGCTCAGGATCCATAAAGATCTTGACAAACTTGAACAATGGGCCTACCCAACAAAATGAATTTTAACATGGAGAAAAGCAAACTTTTACATTTAGGCAGGAAAAATCAAAGGTATAAGTGCAGATTAGGTGAGACCTGGCTCAAAAACAGCAACTGTGAGAGGGACTTTGGAGTCCTAGTGGATGATCACTTGAATATGAGCTAGCTGTGTGCAGCAGCAGCCAAAAAAGCTAATACAATCCTGGGTTGTATAAACAGAGGCATAGAATCAAGATCACATGAAGTATTAGTACCGCTTTATAAAACCTGAATAAGACCACACCTGGAATACTGCAACCAATTTTGGTCACTATACTACAAAAAAGATGTTGAGACTTTGGAAAAAAGTTCAGAGAAGAGCAACTAAGATGATCAAAGGCCTGGAGACTAAAACATATGAAGAACAGCTGCAGGACTTGGGTTTGGCTGGTCTAAAGAAAAGAAGAAACAGGGGTGACATGATAGCAGTATTTCAGTATTTGAGGAGCTGCCACAAAGAAGAGGGCATCAAATTATTCTCCAAAGCACCAGAGGGCAGGACAAGAAACAATGGTTGGAAACTGACCAAAGAGAGAAGCAACCTGGAATTAAGGAGAAACTTCCTAACAGTGAGGACAATTAACCAGTGGAACAGCTTGCCTTCAGAAATTGTGGGCGCTCGAGGCTTCCGGTTCCGGTCGCAGCACCAGCGGTCGTGCAAAGAGTATGTTCTCTTTGCCGGCCGGTTTCCCCCCGCCGGTAGACCCTGGACAGGATCGAAAGTCGCCCTGGAGAGGCGACCACCGTGGAGGAGGGCAGTCGTTGATTGCGGAGGGAGCGGCAGCTCCCTCTGCGATCTGAGCAATCACCTTTGGGCCGACGGGGAAAAGATCGGCCAGTAACATGGCCGATCACTTAGCTGCTCCAGCCGAAAGTCACAGCAACATCTAAGCAAAAAGAAGTGAGACCTTTCCTTCCCTCTTGATATCTTATTCACTTCCCTGTGAAAAGCTTTTAGAAATTATTTCCCTCCCTTGAGAAAGCAGCGTTTGAATACTCGGGGAAATGAGCTTTGGAAAAAAAAATAACTAATTTTTATTGTTTATTTGAGCTGTTGGAATTCGGGGGATCCTGGAAAAAAAAAAAGAAGAAAAAATCCTTACTGTGACTCTCTTTCTCTGTTTGCTTGTTTTCAGCTTAAGTGGAAACCTTTAGGGAGGGGGGTGGAGTGTTTTTCTTCTCCCCCCCCTTCTGAACAGTTTTATCTACTTTAAAAAGGAAAAAAACTCTACAGTTTTCTGAGCGGATTCATGTGGATTGTATGGTTACAATGTATCTCTGAACTTGGCGTGAAGCCCAGACAGCGCTATTGTAACAATGTAACTATTTTGAACTTCTACTCCCTGCACTTGGCGTGATGCCCAGACACTTGTATCTCTTTTGGAACTTGCTCAAGTTTCTACCTGTTGTTTTTGACTTTATAACACAAAATATACTTCCCTGAAAAATGGATTTTTTCGCTTTAGGATTACAATATAATAATTGAGACATCCTCTTCTATTATTTCTTTGGATTATAAATTAGATATTCATAACATTGATTGGGACTTTTGCTGTTTTTATTTTTGTATTTGTTTTTTCCTATTTCTGTTTGGATCTTATATTTTATAATATTGCAATTCAGCTTTTAAGCTGAAATTTCACTAAAAAAACGAAGAATGGAATCCCACTCACAGCTTAACTATGGACTTATACTAGAAAAAATCTTGGAAACGAAAGAGGAATTAAAAGAACATTTTAGAATGCTCAGGAAAAGGGATGTTCCAGAGTTAAAAACTGAATTTCAACTTTTGACTGGACATGACACACAACCAGATTTACAACTTAACGATATGGAGGAAACATATTTACAATCTATTGAAGAGGAAGATGCTACATCTTATATGCAAATGATGGAGACTTTGGATGACCAAAGGCAGAATTCAACTAAAACATCTATAATTCTAAAAGCAACAGGAATAGACTTTCAAATACGAGACATTAAAAATGCTGACAATATGAACAAGCAACGAATAATCACCATACTGATTAAGACTGATTACATAGTGCAGACAACATTGGAAAAAAGAAAAGAAGACTACGATTGGATTCAATTGTGGAAAAATGTGTATTGCCAAACACTAAGATGGGAGGAACTAGAGGCCCTATTGTGGAAACCTGCTTGGCACAAAAAGAAAGCTAGAATTAGGTTTAAAAGTGAGAGTTAAAATTTTATCTGACGGGTAAAAATGGCTTTTAGAGACTTTGACTGAGCTAATATGTTTGAGATTTCTAAGATTTAAGACTTTGATCTGAGTTAATATTGATGTAAATTACTGATTTGATTATGGTCTGGAATGGCAATATGGAAAATTGGAAAATCTAAAATTAAAGGAGTTGGACTGAGATTGGTGAAACATTTAACTATGATTTATAAAAATATTTGATATACAGGAAATAGAATATAGTTGAGAAATATTAAAATACACACATATATATATAATAGTTATACTATAAGTCTATTTTAGAAATAATTATTGTTTTATTATTTTAGGCTAAAATGTAAAATGGTTTTAAAATACTTAAAGTCATGTTTATCTATAAAATATGTATGTGAAATAGAATAGAATAAGAGATAGAATTTAACAGAGAAGTATAAATTGAATAATTGGAATAATATGTATATCTTAGAAACAATTTATATTATATGGGTACCCAAATTGTATACTATATGTTTATATAAGGCCAAATTGGAATATGTTAATTGTAAGTTAGTTAAGCCTGAAAACGGGTGGAAATATTATTGATAGTTTGTGTTTTTTTCTTTTTCTTTTCTTGATTGATAAAATAGAGAGGGAACCTTTAAAGAAGTAATTTAAATTGTTTATGTATGATTATATTTTTTACTCTGTTTCATGGAGTGCCCTATCTCCACGATGAGTCTTAAGCACTTGGTTGTAAAACAAAAAAATTCAATAAAACTTGTTTAAAAAAAAAAAGAAATCGTAGGTTTTTAAGAAGAGACTAGACAGTCACTTGTCTGAAATGGTATGGTTCTCATGCTTGAGCAGATCTCTTCCAGCTCTATTCTATTCTATTCTATTCTATTCTATTCTATTCTATTCTATTCTATTCTATTCTATTCTATTCTATTCTATTCTATTCTATTCTATTCTATTCTATTCTATTCTATTCTATTCTATTCGTAAGTGACGAGGACTCTGGTGATTACAAAAAGCCATTCAAGGATCACCTGTTGCCCATCTCTACTGTGCAGCTGTCCTGCATGGAAAAGGTAAAAAGTTTCATACACTGTAATCCCCTAATATCCTTCTATAAATTATAACTGATCTGTAGCTCCTCAGATTTGTTCTGTTGCGCAAAGAGTACGGAAGGTGTTTTCATGTATATTCACTTGAATATAAGAAAACTGTAATTGGCAAGTAGTCTTGGTTCACTTATTTGTGTTCAAATAATATAAGTTTCCTAATTCACCAGAGAAAAAACAAAGACAGTGATATTATAGGAAAACTGGTTGACATGGACTCATTCCCCTTACATAAATTCATACAGTGCAAAACAATACCTATATTTACATGAGTGAGTATTTACAATGCTGTAAGCATGCTTTCAATTCACCCTAATGATCCCACAAGACAAGACTCATATGAAATTCAATAAATAAAATTCCTTTAGCAAAAAAGGGCTAGACTGCTATTCTTCTGGAGAGCCTGCTATGCAACATTTCTTTTTTTTAAAAAAATACATTTTATTGGATTTTTATAGGGGTAGAAGGGTTACATAAAGTGCTTAGGAAACACCGTGGAGGTGGGTATATCAAACATTCTCAAGGCTGTTCACAGGAACATCTAAGGGAAACAACAAATGTATGTTCTGCATATGTCTGCCTTTTATCCATTGTTGATATTCTTATTGCATACTAGGAGGCTTTATATATATATATATATATATATATATATACTTATAATGCATTATATTTATTTTTTGTTATTTTTAAAAATCGATTTCAGGCCAATGGGGTCAAAATTCATGTACAAAAAGAAGTATTAGTCTAAACCATTGATGGCGAACCTTTTAGAGACCGAGTGCCCAAACTGCAACCCAAAACCCACTTATTTATTGCAAAGTGCCAGGGCCGCATCAGCATTGTGATGCCCTCAGGGGGTGCGGGCTGGGTGGGTGGGTGTGGCCCATTGGGTGGGCGTGGCTGCAGTGGTCACAGCAGACTGATTGGGCATGGCTGGGGTGGGCATGGCCACCTTGATGTTGCTCATGGGGGGGACGCCTGTGGGGGCTGGGCAGGATTGGGGGAGATCCAGGGCATCTCTGGTGGGTGGGGCAGTGGGCAGGAGGCTCGTTCTGCAGGGTGAGGCAGGGGGTAGGGCAGGGGTGCCATTGCTGTGGGGCAAGGCAAGGCAGGGGAGGCTGCTGTCTGACACCATCAGCCCCCGCACACAGAGGCCAGCGAGCGCATGGGAGCGTGCTCTACCACCTCTACTTGAGCTTGCTAGCCAGCTGCTTCGCCTCCTTTGTGCTGGGTGGGGCTGCTGCTCTGGGTGCCAGCAGTGGCCTAATGGACCTGCATGAGCTGACGGCGACGGCAGCAGGTGTGCCCACAGAGAGGGCTCTGAGTGCCGCCTCTGGCATGCGTGCCATAGGTTCGCCATCACTGGTCTAAACATTAGGAGGAACATCAGGACAAGTAAAGCTGTTTATACAGTTGAATAACCTGTATCTGAAGACAGCAGACAATCTGTCACTGGAAGTTTTTAAGCAGGAGAGATAAGTGAACAAATATCTATCTGGGCTCTATCTGTTAGAATGTATAGGCAGTAGCAGTCTGGTACGATCCTCAGCCTGAAAACTTTCCACAAAAGTTTTTCATAAACTCTATTTATTTTATTGGAAAGCTGAGGAATCTTGTGCTAGAATATCTTCTGGAGTGTCATAACATTTTAGTTTTTGGCTTCCGGTTCCGGATTGCGATGCCTTCGGATGCGCGCGGAGAGCCCTCTCTCCGCCGTTCGGTTTCCCTTCATCGGAAGACCCTGGAAAGGGTCGAAAGTCACCCTGGAGGGGCGACCACCATTGGGGAGGACCCTCGCTAGATTGCGGAAGGGTGGCAGCCCTTCCGTTTGATCCGAGGCCGCTCCTCAGGACCGATAAAGAAAAGATCGGCCATTAACATGGCTGATCATCAAGTTGCACCAGCCGAAAGCCAAAATAACAACTAAGCACAATGAAGCACCGTGGAGGATTTGGGTGAGACCCTTTTTTACCTTTCTCTTTCCCTAATCACCTTCCTGTGAAAGCTCCTTGAAACTTTCTTCCCCGCTCTCAATACAGCAGCGTTTGCATACTTGGGAATTTAAATCTTGGAAACAAAAAAGAAAAGAAAAGAACAACTAACCTTAACAACTAAATAACTGGATCTTTGCTTTGCGGATACCTTGGGGTCCCAAAACTTCCTATTATAGAGACTTAACATCTTTCTTAACTATTAACTTTGGAAAATATTTGTTTTTTTCTGATTTTTAACTTAATAAACAGCTATTCGGCGTTTGGGAAAAGATTTTGTGGTCTGCTGGGGACATCCTGTGGCAAAACCTGGCATAGCAACTGAATTTTTTTTTCAATTGTGCCTGTTGACTCCCTTGATTTGCCCTTCATATTATCAAAAAAGATAAGAAGTGGAAACAGCTGGGTGGTGACAATTATTTTTACAAAGTGTGGAGGTGGACAATGGCTGACTCTCACTAAAAATAGCCTCCACTAAAGGACTATCTCTAATCACCATGGAAATGGAGGAACCCTATCCACAACTTGACTATAAACTTATCCTTGAAAAAATCCTTGAAGCTACTGAGCTAATGAACTCAGGAGTGAAAGCCAAGGACATTTTCACAAAACTACAAATTGAACCTCAGACTCAAACCGATCAATCTACAAGCCAAAAAATAACAGAAGAGGAACAATTTAACATTAAAGAGGATTTTACACAACAACACGTACAATCTACTGAGAACCCTGATATTCAACCACTGACTTTAATTATAGTACCTCTAACTCCAAAAACAACAGGAATTGATCAACAAACATGCTACATTGAGAACTTAGACAATTTAGACCAGGGCTTTTCAACCTGTGGTACGCGTACCACTTGTGGTACATTAACGAGTGGCAGGTGGTATGCAGCCCTGCCTAGCCAAGTGTAGTGGGGGAGGGAAAGAGCCAGCACAGGCAAGGACTTACACTGAGAGAGTCCTCTGGAGCTGCAGAGGCACGGAGGAGAGAAGGAGGGAGGGAGGGAGATGGAGAGTGGAAGGATTCTTATGTGCTTTTGTGACTTTGAAGTTCTGGGATTTGTGCAATGTGGGCTTTGTGTTCTTAAGGAGTGTTTGGCAATTTCTATTTGGCTGATGGCTGATGGCTCGTGTTAGCTTCTATTGCTCTGCTATTGTTAGCTGTAAGTTTTGCTGCAAGGGATTTTGAAGTATTTTTCTCCTGAATGGATTTTGCCTGTAGATTCCTTTACTTATGAATGGAGCCATTTGGGGAGGCTGCCTTAGCCGGCAGCCAATACTTACATTTTTTTTCTTCCTTACTTTCCTTTCTAGCCAGTAGCTAATTCTTAAAGGGAAATGTGCCTTTTTAATCTAGTTCACTCAGCAGTTTGTCTTTTCTGTTTCTGGAGGCTTTTCCTTGTTTATGAATATATGGAAGAGAAAAAATATGGGGGGGGGTTCAAATTCTTCCTTCAGAAGGAGGTGGGCATGAGAAAGAGGGAGGCAGGGAAGGAGGGAGGGAGGGAAGTCCTGCCTTAGCACTTGGCCACCAGCAGCCCTGCCATTGACTTTACTTGTCAAAAGGTTGCAATAAGGGGATCACATGACCCTGGGACACTGTGACCATCATAAATATGAATCAGTTGCCAAGTATCCAAATATAAATCACATGACCCTGGGCATGCTGCAATGGTCATAAGTGTGAAAATGGTCATAAGTCATTTCAGTGCAATTGCAACTTTGAACAGGTTTTTTGTTTTGGTCATCAAGTTTTTGATACCTTGCTAGGTGGTACTCCCAATATTGTCATATCCTAAAAGTGGTACAATCGGTGAAAAGGTTGAAAAGCCCTGATTTAGACAACCAAACAACAATTACAACACCGGATATGACCTTTTATTCTACTCAGACAAAACTGCAAGAAGAAGAGGAGGACCAGACTGAACCGATGATAAACATTTCAAACCAAACATGGAGATTTGAATTATTGGGGCAGCAACCTAATAACTACAAAGGGGCCAGTTCTTTCAAAAGACTGATAACTGGATGTTCTCCCTTGATTCAAACAACAGGTGTGGGAATGAAGGGAGACACATCTGAGGTTTTAGAGGCACTGACATGGAAACCTGCCTGGCACAAAAAGAAAGCTAGAGTTAGATTTAAAAATGGGATTTAAAAATCCACCTAATGGGTTAAGCAGCTTTTTAGAGACAATGAGTGCTTTAATATTTAGGATTTAGATTTATAATGGGAATTAAAACTAACTGTTAGATTATAACTTTAATTGTTATATGGAAATAGATTTGTGACAATGAAAGATATTTTGTTACTAAATGAGGAGTTACTAGGATGAGAAACAGAATATATCTGTCAATAAAGTAAGAAGGTAAATTTTGGAATAATATGTGTATTTTAGTTACGTTAATTATCTTATAATGAAATGAGGGAAATTAAGGTTATCCGAAGTTTAAACATTGGTGATAAAAAGCTAAATTGGAATATGTTAATTGGAATTAAATAAAACCTAAAAACAGGACTTGGATATGTATAACCAAAATGTTATTCACAAATGTATTGATTGATTGAGCTTTAGCCAGAAATCTATTAATATGAATATGATATAATATTTGTTGGAAATAGAGAGGGAACCTTTATTGATGTAACCTGAGATATACATGAATGATTTTGTTATTGGACTATTGACTACCCTATCACCATGCTGCTTCCTAAGTACTTGGATGTAAACATTTGAAAAATTAATAAAACTTGTATTAAAAAAAAACATTTTAGCTTTTTATTTGTTTCCTTATGTAGCACCACCCCCGAAGGGACCGGTGAAGTCTGGGTTCTCCTGGCCCTCTTGGACTGGCTGCTTATCCAAGGGGTCCCTTATTTGGACACCTCTGCTTGACAGAGACACGTGGTGCAGTGGTGCTCTGTCAGCAGCAACTCACATGAGGTAATGGTGGTCAGTCTCTCAGCAGGCAGCTCATGTGAGGTGATGATGATCAGTCTCTCTCAGCAACAGCTCACGTGACATGATGATAGTCAATCTCTGTCAGCAGGCAGCCCATGTGAGATGATGATGGTCAGTCTCTGGCAGCAAGAGCTTGCATGAGGTGATGATGGTGGTCAGTCTCCCAGCAGGCAGCTCACGATAGGTGATGGTTGATAGTCTTTGTCAACAGGCAGCTCCCATCTCTGGCAGCAGCAGCTCACATGAGATGATGGTGGTCACTCTCTGGCAGTAGCAGCTCACGTGAGATAATGGTGGTCAGTCTCTCGCAGGCAGCTCATATGAGGTGATGATGGTCAGTCTCTCTCAGCAGCTCACAGGAACCTCCCTTATTCTATTTCCTCTTCTCTCTCTGGCCTTTCTCCACTGAATCCTCTCCTTCTCTCTTCCCTTCTCTCCTTCAAGCTTGCTCTACAAAAACCTCTCTATCTCTATTCCCTTCCCTCTCTGTCCAGCTTGCCCCACTGAAAGGAATAAAACCAAAACCCAGCCAACCTCCTCCCTCAGTCTCCCTTCATCTGGCTTGCCCCACAGAGAAAGAATCACCCCCCCACCAACCTCCTACCTCACTCTCCCTCCATCCTGGCTTGCCCCACCAAAAAAAGAATAAAAACCTCTCACCAACCTCCTACCTCGCTCTCCCTTCGTCTCGCTTGCCCCACTGGAAAAACAACCTGAAAGCGTCCCCCCAGTCAACCTCCTCTTCCTTTTTAATCCCTCCCAAAGAGCCCTGCCCCACCTCCAGCCACCGCAGAGGCCGCCGGAGCTCCTAACCTCCACGCCGAATCCACAGAGCTTGAGCAAAGCCTTCAAGCCAGCGCCAATCCCACCCCAACTCCCCTCTCTGCTACACTTATATCTGAATTTCAAGGTCTAATGCTAGTGAGTGGAAACCAGTCAAAGTGAGTAATAAGCAGATGAGAAGATGTCATCAGACTAGATAGTCATTGGAATCAAAAGGCAAGTCAACATTAACAATCACAGTCAAGGCATAAGCCAAAAGCAGGATTAAAGCAAAACCAAAGATGGGAATACATAATAGTTTGAAAATGCTGAACTATCCAATCATTATTGAAATTATATTACTCCTCCAAATTAGGACTAGTAAAATTGTGACCTTCCAAAAGTTGCTGAGTTATAATTCCCAGCATCCCTCACCATTATCCAAACAGGTTAAGACTGATGATAATTGCACTTCAACATCAGTTTTTAGATATACATAAATTTTAGATAAATTCTATTAAGAGAAAAAGAGCTAGTATCACTGGAAGTCTACTTGAATTGTGTGTAGATGAGTACATGGATGAATTACTATATAAATGTGAAAAAAGGGTAAAAAAAAACTTCCAGTGTTGGAGCATTCACAACTTCTGGAGGTAGGTTGTTCCACTGATTAATTGTTCTGTCAGGAAATTTCTCCTTAGTTCTAGGTTGCTTCTCTCTTTGATTAGTTTCCATCCATTGCTTCTTGTCCTGCCTCCAGGTGCTTTGGAGAATAGCTTGACTTCCTCTTCTTTGTGGCAACCCCTGAGATATCATCTCACCCCTATCATCTCACCCCTAGTCCTTTTGTTGCAAGCCTTAGTTCATTTTGAGCCTTAGCTTTCCTCACTTCATCTTTGCAGGCTTGGGCTATTTGCTGATATTCTGCCTTATGTCATGGTTCCGATAGATGAAACCCCTTAAAAGAACTTCAAGGCAAAATTCTTCCTCAAAGAACATTTTATTCAGGAAACAAAATATCAGCACTACATAGTTGAACCCCAAAACTAAATTTCCTTCCCCCAGATACAAAGTAACAAAGTGCAATTCCCACCCCCAATAAGCTGTCATAAATCACATTCTCCAATTAGCCTAAAACACGGGCCTTCTCCCCAGCTCCTCAGCCCACCAAAATGTTATCAGCTCGTCCTTGGGTTCCCACAAAGCAGAGTTATTATTATGGCTAGCTGAGCTCGAGCTTTCATCCCAACTCCCCCCCTTCTGCACCTGATTTCTAATTACCAGAAAAAGCATGTTAAAGGAAAAGAGAAAATGACTGCATTTTCATCAATTGCCAGAGCGGGAACATCCAATGTTTACAGCATTGACATCCAGCCCCCCTTACAAAAAGGATAAATACTGCAATTCAAACAAAATCATAGGTTAGGGGTTGTCCCTTGGTTTATTAGGGTGCTTTTCATAGAATTTACTAATGAGCCTGTCAGCTTTTACATCACTAGATTTTACCCATGTGGCTTCAGATAATGGATATCCTTTCCATTGCACTAAGTACTGGAGCTTTCCCTTAAAAAGTCTAGAATCAAAAATACGCTTCACTTCATGAGTCTATCCAGCTACTACTAGAGGGCCAGGTGCCTTCTTAGGGGGAGGTCATAAGGTAGAACCCCAAAAAGGTTTCAGTAGGCTACAATGGAACACAGGGTGGACTTTCCCTAAGAGTCTGGGAAGCTTTAGCTCAACTATGACTGGGTTAATGATTCTTACGATGGAGAAGGGACCTAGGTACTTTGGTCCCAACTTCTTACTAGGCAATTTAAGTCGTAAATATTTTGTGGATAAGTAAACTTTTTCCCTAACTTGGAATGATCTTTGGGGAGCCCTCTTTTTATCTGCTTGTTTTTTATATGTCTCAGAAGCCTTTTTCAGAGCGATTTTTGTTTTGTCCCAAACCTCCTCCCACCTCCTCACTCACTGGTCAAGCATTTGGGAAGCAGAAGGTCCCTGAGGATATTTGGGTATTGGGTTGAACTCTTTTCCTGTGGCAACTTTAAAAGGCGTAAAACCGGTGCTGCTGTGAACAGAGTTATTGTAAGCCACCACTGCGAAAGGGAGGATGTCAGTCCAGTTCGTTTGCTGATAATCCACATAGCATCTGAGGTACTGCTCCACCATTGAGTTCGCTTTTTCAGCCGCCCCATTTGTAGACGGGTGAAAAGCTGATGACAGTCCTTGCGATGAGCCAATTAACTTGAGGAAACCTCTCCAGAACTTGACCGTAAACTGTACCCCTCGGTCTGAGATTATCTGCTTTGGCGTGCCATGCAGTCTGTAAATGTGCTTCAGAAACATCTTGGTTAGCCTCTGGGCTGATGGGAGTCCTTTGCAGGCAATGAAATGAGCCTGCTTTGAAAATAGATCTATCATAGTCCAAATCATCATATTCCCCCTACTTTCAGGTATTTCCACTATAAAATCCATAGCAATTTCTTCCCACGGCTGGGAAGGGTCCGCAACCAGTTGTAATAGTCCAGGGGTTTTTCCCAGAATTCTTTTCATGGTGGCACATACAGCACAGCTCTTGAAGTAGTTTTCTACATCCTGTTTCAAACCTGGCCACCAAAATTGTCAACGGACCAGGTGCAGCGTTTTTAAATAGCCAAAGTGCCAGCTTGTTTCACATCGTGACTGTGCTTGAGAGCATTGAGGCGAATACAACTCCCCCCCCTTTGTAAGCCAATCTGTCCCTGTACGTCAAGGAGGTTTGATAGTCTTTGAACCATTGATTGTTGAGGAGTTCCTGTTTTAATTTTCTCATCCCAGAGTCATCGGAGTTTGGGACTCTAGAAGGTGGGGCAATTCGTGGTGTTAGTTGAGTAGCAGTTTGCGGTGTAGATATGATTGCTTCATTAACCTCTTCATGCTGACTCTTGTATTGAGGCAATCTGGATAAAGCGTCAGTTAAAAAGTCCCCCCCCCAGTATGTACTTCAGGGTGAAGTTAAATTGGTTAAAATATTGTGCCCACCATACTTGCTTCAGGGACAGCTTGCAGGGAGTTTTCAGTGCCTCTAGGTTTTTGTGATCAGTCCATACTTCAAAAGGCACGTTGCTCCCTTCCAGGTAGTGCCGCCAGTTTAATGGAGCCCAACGAATTGCAAAGGCTTCCTTCTCCCAGACTCCCCACCTTCTCTCGCAGTTGGTGAACTTTTTCGAGGTGTAGGCACAGGGTTGTAGAACCCCCTCATGATTCTTTTGCAATAGTACAGCTCCGATGGCCACGTCGCTGGCATCAGCTTGAATCACAAAGGGCTTCCCTGGGCAGGGATGCTTTAGGATTGGCTCAACCGCAAATAGTCTTTTCAGGTTTTCGAAAGCAGTTTGACAGTTCATAGTCCATGTTAGCAGCTGGCCTGGCCATGGCTTTCCCCGATCTTTGCCGGTTTTTAACATGCCCGTGAGGGGTAAAGCAATTTTGGCAAATGAGGGGATGAATTCTCGGTAAAAGTTGGTGAACCCCAGAAAACTTTGAAGCTGCTTGCGAGTCTTTGGAGGTTGCCATTCGATTATGGCTCTCACTTTTCCAGGATCCATTTCAATGCCCTCACTGGAAATTCTGTAGCCTAGATAATCCAGTCAGGTCTGATAGAATTCACACTTTGATAGTTTAACATATAGTTTAGCATTCAACAATTTCTTTAACACTTCTCGTACTAGCTTCATGTGGCCAGCCATATTCATGCTGTATATCAGGATATCATCAAGATACACCAAAAACCCCTTGTACAAATGATCGTGTAGCACCTGGTTGATCAGCTGCATGAAGACAACTGGAGCCCCCTCTAGTCCAAATGGCATAACTTTGAATTGATAGCTCCCCATGGGACAGTTAAAAGTGGTTTTCCATTCATCCCCTTTTTTTATTCTTACTCGGTAATATGCCTCTCTTAGATCCAATTTAGTGAAGATGCTCCCCTTTGCTAGGTGGGTTAGTAGGTCCTTCAGGAGGGGGAGGGGTACTTGTTCTCTATGCTCACAGCATTTAACCCTTTATAGTCTATGCAGAGATGAAGCGACCCGTCTTTTTTCTCTTTAAATAACACCGGGGCCTCCACTTGAGATTTGGCTGGCTCAATGAATCCTCCTGCTAGGTTTTTGTTCACATATTGCTGCAGTTCATCCATTTCGAGGGGGGTCATAGCATACATTATCGGCTTTGGGAGTTTAGCACCCAGTAATAGTTCTATGGTGCAGTCATTGGCCCGGTGGGGTGGCAGGACATTGCACTCTTTCTCGCTAAATACCTCCGCTAGGCCCAGTATTCACTGGGGATGAGTGGTTCGCCTGGCTGGGGCATGGTAGCTATCTTTGCTAACTAGGTGAATGGCCTAGACCCTCCAGTAACGTCGGCTGAATCAAGAGGGGGTTTGAGCCCTATGGGTAATCTCACAGTCCTCATTCCCTTTTCCCACCAAATAAAAGGTTTCCATTTGTTTAACCAGGCTAGACCTAAAATCACAGCCTCAGTCACCATGAAATGGATGAATTCCCAATCTTCACCTATTTCTAAGTGTATAGGCTCTGTCAGTTGTGTGACTAAAGTTCCTCCCATTAAAGAGCCATCTGCTTGTTCAAATCTCACGGGCTTGGAAAGCAATCTTGCCCATATACACATCTTTTTATATATAGATTTTATTAGTTTTTATAGGATTAGGGATAAGGTGGGGTCGGGATTAGGGTTGGGATTTGGGTTAGGGTTAGGGTTGGGGTTGGGGTTGGGGTTTTTCCAAATAACATTTTAAATATTTAGCAAACAGCATAATGTCTGGGTACATGTATTTAACTAACAATAATATATATCGTTAATTATCATAAACAATATGTTAATTCATCACTCAATAGCCTTCTTCTTGCTAATATATATTTAAAATTACATATCACATTCCTTTCTCTCTGACTCGTTTTTCTAGCCATTGATAGAAATTATCCCATGTTCTAAAGTATACTGAGTTTTCTTTCTCTTTAATCTTTAAAGTCAATCTATCCATTTCTGCACACTCTAGAATTTTCTTAATTCAGTTGGTAAATTTTCATTTTTCCAATGTTGGGCAAATAATG
The DNA here is from genome assembly GCA_023970755.1 of Azemiops feae. Taxonomy (NCBI): domain Eukaryota; kingdom Metazoa; phylum Chordata; class Lepidosauria; order Squamata; family Viperidae; genus Azemiops; species Azemiops feae. The sequence continues at coordinate 81,251 of JALGBA010001661.1, read as the reverse complement.
CTGCCGTTAATATGTGTAGTATTAGATATCTGCAATCTTTCTCATAATTAGCTCCTATTATTCCTAACAAAAATAACAAAAATAATTCTGGTTTAAAGTTTGTTTTTTAGTCATTTTCTCCAACCATAAATGTATTTTAACCCAAAATCTTTTTGCTTTGGGGCATGTCTACCAGATATGATAATAAGTACCTGGTCTCTGTTTACATTTCCAACAGTTGTTTGAAGTATTTTTAAACATTTTTGCTAATCTCACTGGTGTCATATGCCATCTGTAAAACATTTTATATAAGTTTTCTTTATATGACACTGCTTTAGTTAATTTAATATTTCTTTCCCATAACTTTTGTCAATCTTCTAATTCTATATTATATCCAGAATTCTTTGCCCATATTATCATTGTTTCTTTTACTTATTCTTCCTCCATCTTTAAGTTTAACAGAAATCTATAGGGTTTCTTAATCAACTTTTCATCTGTTTTAACAGTATCTGATCAAAGTCTGTCTGTTCTTTATAAAATATCGTTGTTTTAACATCTTTTTCATATCTCGTTTGAATTTGCAGATATGCTAAATCAATACCTTGTTCCTGTAACTCTTGTCTGTCTTTCAATTTTCCTTCATTGTCCAAACTTTATTGTAGTTAATTAAATTTGGGTAAGCAAAAGCTTCCATTGTTGAAAGCCATTCGGGTATCTTAATGTAATTTTTTTCTTTTATTCTTTCCCATTCTGAAAGAAGTGCATTCCTTATAAAATGGTTTTGAAAGTATCTATGTATTTTATTCTTTCCATATCACAGAAAGGCATGCCAACTTATTTGCAGGTCATGCCCCTCTAGATACAATACTCTTTTATCTCTAAGCATTATCCATTCTTTAAGATATGTTAGAATGGTTGCTTGGTAGTATAACCTCCAGTCCAGCAGTCCAAATCCTCCACTGTCTTTTGCTTCTTGTAGCATTTTCACTTTGATTCTAGCTTTTTTTCCTTGCCAGATAAATTTCAATATTATTGTATTCAGTTCATCAAAAAAGGCTTTTCCCAGCCTTACAGGGATTGTTTGAAATAAAAAGAGTATTTTTTTCAGCTTCAGTCCGGTGACATCGCTGAGGCTAGACCCGGGGAGAACCGCTCCATTCCCCGGGTCCAAATTTCTTTTGATGGTGGGCCCGTTTGGGCCGAATGCTGCCCTGAAGAGGCAGCCACTGAAGGGCGAACCTTTGTGAATCATGGGCCGGCGGTAGCTGGCCTGCTGGGACCAAAGCAGCCCCTGGAACCTTCAGAAGAAAGGCGGACCGCATTTATGCAATCTGCCATTAACAGCTGTTCATCGGAGACGAAGATGAAGCGTGGATGAATAGCAAACAACTGAGCTGGGTGAGAGCATGATCTTCTTTCCTGTGAAGATGGATTTTTTTTCTTAAATACCTGCCGGTCTTTAGCTTAAGCAGAAGCCTTTAGGGAGGGGGTGGAGTTTTTTTCCCTCTCCCCCCTCTTGCATATAAGCGGGGGTTTAAGCTATTTTACATCTTGAAAATGAACTTTTAAAATGGCAAAACTGTTTAAGTTTTAACAGGAATTTGGGAAGCTTATTTCTTTAAAGATATTTTTTTCACGCTTAGAAAAGCCATTCTAACTGTATTGTCTATTTTAAAACTTGTTTTTCTTCACTCTGGGCTGCCTTTCCCTCCCCTAAGCTCTGGCAACATTGTATCTGGTGGCTACTGAGAGAATTTTCCTTTTCCTTTGTCTGGTGTTTATTCAGACTAGGAACTTGGCTCTACACCCAGACACTTGGCTATATGCCTAGACATTCTTATCTGACTTTGAAACCAGCTGGAAGAAGGTCTTCTCTCTCTCTCTCTCTCTCTCTCTCCTGTTGTTTTAATTTGGATCCACAGTACAGCCTATATATCCTATATATATGATATTTGGACTCTTTTTTTTTCTTGGAGTACAAACATTTTTATGAAGAATTGAATTTCAAGGCACTCCTTTTTTTACTCTTTTTTTTCTTGTTTTGAGAAGACATTATAAATTGGATTATAAACTGGATATTTTTCTTTATTACTGATTTTGGCTTTCTTTTTTCTGCTCTCTTTCTTTTTTGGCCTTTTTGGGGTTTTTTGGATATTTTTTGGTCCTGTTCTTTTTTTGGAAATACTCTTTCCTTTTTAATTCTTTTTGACTCCTTCTCCTAGCAATAGGAGCTTAGTGGATTACAATTGGCCATTGGGCTACCTGGTGGATTATAATATAACAAATTAATTCAACAATGAGTGCTTCAAACCTGACCAAACCTGGGAGAAAAGGATCTTCTGCCCCGGCTTTGACTTCCGGAAGTCCAGTCTACCAAAAATCACTCACTATAGCGTTACAACAAGAAAAAATGGAAACTCAACAGAAGGACCATGTCAGATGACAAAGCGGGGAAGGAGGAAAGCCCCCCGGAGAGGGAGCCATTGCCCCGACTGGAAACCTGCCAAATATCTGGATCTGAAGGGTCAGATTCCTCAGGAGAAGAGGTGGTGGAGACACGTAACCACAAGCCTCGGTGGTCAATGGGCGTTGGAAAGAAAGGTGAGTGGGAAAAGAAATCAAGAAAGGTGACCCTGAGACAGGGGGCCAACCAACCAGGATGGAAGCAGGAGATGGAGAGATCCCTGCACACAAGCGAAGATGAAGGAAGCTGGGCAAAGCACTCAAACTGGATCCTAGAGAAAGCTATCGACACGATGAAGAGAACCCTCAGCTCCCTAGGAGAGGAGGATCCTGAGCCCCACGGCTACACCAACTCCTGGAGCCGCAACTGGAGAGACACTGAGGGGGAATTGGAACCGGCAGCCCCGGGGACATCTGCTGATCCAGTAGTCCCCGCCCCCCGCCGACCTGCAGATGGCGATCTGGATGGAAGACAATACCAATGAAGAAGGCACCGATCCATTCAAAGACTCCCGCCGCTGGACACGAAATTCAAGGGGGAGCCGACACGCTTGGGGTTTTTCCTAACCCAAGTCCTTGGCTACATGGAGGAACACGGGCAGCACATCCCTAGCGACAAAGCCCATATCCGGATCATGCAATCTGCTCTGGACGGGCTGCCCGCCGATTGGGTGGTGAATTTGCATGATTCCAATGCCCCAGAGCTCAACGACTTCAACCGTTTCATGTCCTCTCTCAGAAGGCGATTTGAAGACCCCCTGGCTGATTGCAAAGCATGCGAAAGAATCAAAACAATGAGGCAAGGCAGACGGCCAGTAGCTGAATATACGCAAGAATTCTGAACCATTGCCAGCAAGCTGAACTGGCCAGAAGACATCCTCCTTAGCCATTTCAAAGACGGTCTAAATTACGACCTATATGACGCTTGCCTGCCCCGGGGGGACCCACACCAACTCAACAAATGGTACGTCCTGGCACAGGAAGCAGAGGTCAACCTACTGAAGAGGCACCGCCGAGGAAAACAATGGAGCCACTCACCGCCTGAACCGACACGCGAACAAGCGAAGCCATCGGCTATGACCAAGAAGCCAATGGGCTGTTTCAAATGCGGGAGAGAGGGGCATCGGGCTGTAGAATGCCGCTCAAAGGCCCCCCAGCACAACCCAGACAGACCACCGGCCAGCAAATATGGGAAGTCCCCAGCTAAGTCAAAAGAATCTGCCATGAGAGGGATAGAGGCTGTGAAATCCCCAACTCCGCCCATCGTGGGGAAAGAGCTCCAGCCTACACCGCAGAGCCGGTGGATGCCTCAAGATGACAGTTCGGAGGGTGAACCACTGGTAAGTGCATCCATCCCACCCATCCTCAAGACAAGTGACTATATTAGCCCCCTCCATGCCCGAAGCTGTCAAAGTGAAAGCCTTAATAGACTCTGGCTGCACCCGCTGCCTCATTAGCCCGACGCTAGCGGGAAATTTGGGCATTCCAGTGAGGAGGCTGGAACAACCAATCTCATTTGGCCAGTTAGATGGGTCCATAGCAGGAGGGGTGCCAGCTACCCTAGCCACGTTACCAATCCACCTATCCCTGGGAAATCATGAGGAAGACATAACATTTGTAGTGACCCCAGGCATGGAATGCCCGATGATCCTAGGGCTGGAATGGTTAACAAAATGGAACCCCTGGGTAAATTGGAGGACGAAAGAAATCAATTTCTCGAAAGAGGACCCCAAGGGGATCTACCAAAATTAAAAACGGAAATAGCGTCCATGGGAGAAGAAAAGGGGCTACCAGAAATACCAGAGGAATACAGAGATCTGGCTAAAGTTTTCAGCGAGGAGAGGGCGGATGAGCTTCCCCCCCAGCGACCCACGGACTGTGCCATAGAATTCAAGCCCAGGGCAAAACTCCCGAAGCCCAGATTATACTCCATGAGCCCAAAGGAGAAGGAGGAAATGGAGAGATTTATAAAGAAAAACCTAGAAAGGGGGTTCATTGAACCAGCCAAGCCTAAGGTGGCCGCTCCGGTCCTCTTTAGAGAGAAGAAGGACGGCTCTCTATGCTTATGCGTGGACTACCGCCTATTGAATGCAATCAGTGAAAGCAACCTATATCCCCTACCCCTCATGAAGGACATGTTATCACACCTCTCGAAAGGAATTTTTTTTACTAAACTAGATCTAAGGGAAGCGTATTACCGCATGAGAATTAGGGAAGGGGATGAATGGAAAACTGCATTTAACTGCCCAATGGGGTGCTACCAATTCAAAGTTTTGCTATTTGGATTACAAGGGGGGCCCACAGTATTTATGCAATTAATCAATGAGGTACTAAGGGAGCACCTATTTAAGGGGGTCCTGGTTTATTTAGACGACATCCTTATCTTCACCGAATCAAAAGAGGAACATGTCAACCTAGTCAGAGCGGTTTTAAAGCAACTGCAAAGTTTCCTGGGTTTTGCAAATTTTTACTGCCAATTCATCCCCTCATTTGCCCAGATAACCCTGCCCCTCACGAACTTACTAAAAACGAAGGGAGAATCCTCAGTGAAACCTAGCCAGCCACTAAAATGGACAATGGAATGCCAACCGGCATTTGAGAGATTAAAGAGGCTTTTTTCTGCCGAACCAGTACTGAGGCACCCAGACATGGACAAACCCTTCGTAATACAGATGGATGCAAGTGATGAGGCAGTGGGGGCTGTACTGTTACAAGAAAACGATGAAGCAATATTGCAACCCTGAGCATATACGTCCAGGAAACTCACTGAAACGGAACAGCGCTGGTCCGTGTAGGAGAAAGAGGCATATGGGATACGTTGGTCATTACTTACATGGCGCCAATTCCTTGAAGGCAATAAAATCCCTTTTCAGGTGTGGACAGACCACAAAAATTTGGAAGCCTTGAAAACACCCAGGAAGCTCAACCCCAAGCAAGCCCACTGGTCCCAGCATTTTCACCAATTCAATTTTAAGCTCAAGCATTTACCGGGGGGAAAGAACTTTCTGGCAGATGCATTATCTCGCATGCCCCAATATAACAGCACGCGAGCCACTGACTCTAAACCGATCATGGGAGAATCACAACTGGCAGCGCCAGTGACTACCAGAGCCCAAGTTAAACTAAAACCACAGCTGGATAGCCAGACCGGAATTGAATTCCGGAAAAGTTTGGAAACAGATGAATGGTTCCAGAAAAATAAACACGTGTGAACAATGAAAGACGGACTGCCTTGGGTGGGGGAGAAGTTATATATACCGACCACCCAAAGGATCACATTCATGCAACTTTGCCACGACACAAAATCAGCAGGGCATTTTGGATTTGTAAAAATATTGCACTTAATTAAACAGCAATTTTGGTGGCCATCCATGAAAAAAGACATCGAAAGTTACGTGGCCAGCTGCCCAAAATGTGCAACTGCAAAAAGGTTGCAAGAGAAATCGCCAGGACTGTTACAAACAGTGGCAAATCCCTCAGCCCCCTGGAGGGAAATAGCCATGGAATTTATAGTGGAATTACCAGAAAGCAATGCGAATACTGTTATTTGGACGGTCACGGATTTATTTTCCAAACAGGTTCACTTTATTCCTTGCCAAAAGATCCCCACCGCAAAAGCTTTAGCGAAACTTTTCGTGCAACATATTTACAGATTGCATGGGGCATCATATCTGATAGGGGAGTGCAATTTGCGTCTGCATTTTGGAAGGAATTTCTATCCACCCAGGGACTGACATCTAGCCATCATCCTCAAGGAAATGGTCAATCGGAAAAATGTAACTCAGTACTTGAGCAATATTTAAGATGTTTTCTTAATTTCCAGCAGTCAGATTGGACGGACCTGTTGCTTTTCGCAGAGGTTGCCTACAATAATGCAGTCCACTCCAGCACAGGTTACACTCCTTTTCAAATAGCTACCGGTCAAAGTTTCAACCCCATGCCAGAACTAACCCCAAACGAACCGGCAATCCCATCACTGAAAGAATGGATGGAACAATTACAAAACACCTGGCCAATAGTTAGAAAAGCTCTAGAGGAAGCTAGGCAAGCATACAAAGCACAAGCAGATAAGAAAAGGGTGGAGCCCACACCATTCATTTTAGGAGAAATGGTGTACTTGTATACAAAATACTTAAAATCCATACAACCCTGTAAAAACCGTGGACCAAAATATATAGGGCCTTTTCCAATTAAAAGAATCATAAACCCAGTAACAGTAGAATTAGAATTACCCAAGAATCTTAGGCAAATACACCCAATTTTCCACTGCAGTTTGCTGAAAAGAGAACAACAGTCACCCTTACGACCAAAAATCCCCCCCACCAACCCCAATCATGGTAGAAGGAGAACAACACTTCGAAATAAGGGAAATCCTGGACTCTAGAAAATATCGTGGGGAAACTCAATACCTAGTAGGATGGAAGCACCTCCCCGCCTCTCAAAATGAGTGGGTCCATAAAGCCCCGAAGCTGTTAAAGAAGTTTCATACAGAGTATCCTAACAAGCCAGACTAACTTTTATACCTGTTTTGTTTTCTCTACAGGTGGACCTCTCTTATTTTTAAGGGGAGCCGGATGTCAGAATCCAATTATATTTTATTTCTAGCTATCTACTCTGAGAAAACCCAATTCTTACTCTCTTCTGGATTCTGTCATACTACAAAGGGTGGGGGAGTAAACACGAGTGTTTATGACTGGCATTTCCCCTATCAACTACAAAATAACATCCTCTGTGGATTCCCTCTGTGGAGTACTAACAATAACAATGCGGCTATCAGCCTTTGATCTCACTCCCTATGAAGTCTTCTTGTACCGGCAGCAAGGAAAAAGGGGGGGAAGATTGCAAAGCTTGGGACATCTGCCAATTTGAATTGACCGGAAGGAATGTGGAGTGGGGCTGCCTGGGAACACTTTAAAACATTGAATGGTCAGGGGGGTCCCTCAGATCCTGTCTAGCATGCCTTCAGTCAGTTTTTCTTAATAAAGATTCCTGTTGGAAGAAACGTTCCAAGAGTTCTGTCTTCTTAAGATGTAAATTGAGGTGGGTCCTTACATTAGTTTATGTGATAATAATTAAGATAATCTTTTATGAGGCCACAAAATCTTTTGCTTTTGCTGCAACAAACTGATACAAGTATCCCTTGTAAACTGAAGCAATAGGCTCATTGCAGAGAAGCTAGATGAAACAGATCTTCCTTCTATAGTCTCGTTAGAATGTTTAGCCTGTTTATAGAAGAGCTAAAAGTGGGAAAGGGAAACATGTTTATGGAAACCCTGTACCAAATCCTTAGATTCTCAGTCTGATTATTCCATATGAAAGAATAGAATAGAGCTGGAGGGGACCTTGGAGTTCTTCTAGTCCAGCCCCCTGCTCAATGGGCTCCAATTTATACTTGCTAGAATCTAAATAGATATCTTTGCATGATTAGAAGGACTGGTCTAACATTAGAGGACAAGCTGGATGCTTCAGATATTGAAAGTTGTAATAAATTGGTGCAGTGGAGAATACTGTTTCACACCACCAATCTGGCACCACTTTAATTAGCTTGTTGTTTTCTGGTGCAAATGGAAGTGCAATTCCAAATATATTATTAAAGATAGATTCAACTGAAAATCAGTTTGCATGAGAAATGAAAGGGAGAGTGTAAGGAAATGTCCAATTGGCCTTAGCTTGTAGGGGAGGAATGAGCAGACCCTTAAGGAGGGACTTGCAGAAAAGATTAAACATTTCTTATCCTGAGAAAGAATGGAAGTGTGACAAAGTAATCAACATAACCCCACTTGATTTTGTTTATTACAAGTTAGGACAGAAAGAAACTTGGAGAGGCTTTCAGGATTGATGTCAATCTTTCAAGATCGTCAGGTCCAGAAACAGGCATGACACAGACCCCAGGAATGCTCTTTTTTGTAATATACTATAATAAACAAATCTTTGAAACCTATTCTTTCTTAATTACGTATGTATATATTTATTTCAAGTTATATGGTCACCACATCTCCAAAGCAAAACTGGGTGGGGGAAAAATGGAAAAATGTAAACAATAATAAAAATTAATGATGCAATTCTTGATTTTGGTTTTTTTAAGACAGCAAAGACTCAGACTTCAAAAGAATAAGCAATTATCTGGGCCCCACTAATTCTCCAATCCTTGTGCCTCATTCAACAGCCAGATCTTGATCACTTTCCTAAAGATTAAAGGATTAGTTGAAGTATATATGTTGATTAGTTGATCAGGTGATCATTAGTTCCCAATGATAACTGATATGCCCAAACCATTGAATAATCTACAGCTAGACAAGATAGATTTTTTTAAAAAGAAAAAAAGGTTTTTAAAGTGGAGAACACTGCTTTTTGAAGCCTTCTGATGGAACAGCATACAGTACAAAAGGTTCTGTTTTCTGGTATGAGTAGGAGCCAATTTTAATAAGGTGCTAAGTCATAGCATTGATTGTTCTGTTCTGTTTCTAGTAGACTATATATCTGATTTGAATCCTAACTATAGTATCTGCCTGCTTATAGTAAATTATACATTTATGATATACCTAAGACAAATAACTGAAGAATGAAAAGCTACCCAAGGCAAATTGTTTATCAGTATAAAAACCATAACTAAAAAGTCTTATCTAACTGCTGTAATTCAGTAAAAATAATTCATGAAAATATATGGAATTAGAGATTCCATCTGGCATTTACCGACCATTTATGACTTAGATTCACTTACCCAGTAGTTCCAATTCTATTGTGATTATTCTTGATTCAATGTTTATTTATTTATCTATCAATTTCTATAGCTGTTTATCTCAATCTAATGGACTCCTATTTATTTGTAATGTTTATATGGCTGGCCATATTATATAAAATTAAGCAAATAATAAAATATAACACGTTTAAGAATGCTTTCAAGCCACCAAACTTGGTACAAAACCACAAATACCAAGCTCATCTCTCCTCCCAACTCAGCACCTGAAGCATCAGGACTTATTTAGGCTTCTGGAAGACAAGGAGGGTAGTTATGGAATTGACTGGGTAAAAGTTAAGAACTTTTGAGCAGAATTTTATTCAAGCCTCCACATCCAATTATGTGACACTTTTTGGTTCAAGAGGAGCTCAGAATAATATAATTTGAGGCTCCTTTCCAACATTCTTAGATGTCTTCACGACTTTAACATATGGTTGTAGAAGTTCTTCTTCTTGTTGTTGTTAGTTGCGAAGTCGTGTCCGACCCATCGCGACCCCATGGACAACGTTCCTCCAGGCCTTCCTGTCCTCTACCATCTTCTGGATTCCATTTAAGCTCACGCCTACTGCTTCAGTGACTCCATCCAGCCACCTCATTCTCTGTCGTCCCCTTCTTCTATTGCCCTCAATCTTTCCCAGCATTAGGCTCTTCTCCAGTGAGTCCTTCCTTCTCATTAGGTGGCCAAAGTATTTGAGTTTCAACTTCAGGATCTGGCCTTCTAAAGAGCAGTCAGGGTTGATCTCTTCCAAGACTGACCAGTTTGATCGCCTTGCAGTCCAGGGGACTCGCAGGAGTCTTCTCCAGCACCATAGTTCAAAGGCCTCAAATCTTTTGCGTTCAGCCTTTCTTATGGTCCAACTTTCACAGCCATACATTGCAACTGGGAAAACCATGGCCTCGACTATACGTACTTTTGTTGGCAGGGTGATGTCTCTGCTTTTTAGTATGCTGTCTAAATTTGCCATAGCTTTCCTCCCCAGGAGCAAGCATCTTTTAATTTCTTGGCTGCAGTCCCCATCTGTGGTGATCTTAGAGCCCAGGAAGATAAAATCTGTCCATTTCTTCCCCATCTATTTGCCAGGAATTGAGAGGGCCGGATGCCATGATTTTGGTTTTCTTAATGTTGAGTTTCAAGCCAACTTTTGCACTCTCCTTCTTCACCCGCATCAAGAGGCTCTTTAGTTCCTCTTCACTTTCTGCCATTAGAGTGGTATCATCTGCATATCTTAGGTTGTTGATATTTCTCCCGGCAATCTTAATTCCAACTTTTGATTCATCTAGCCCTGCCTTTCTCATGATGTGCTCTGCATATAAGTTAAATAGGCAGGGCGACAGAATACAGCCTTGCCGGACTCCTTTCCCAATTTTGAACCAATCAGTGGTTCCGTGTCCAGTTCTCACTGTTGCTTCTTGACCCGCATATAGGTTTCTCAAGAGACAAATAAGATGGTCTGGTACTGCCATCTCTTTAAGAACTTGCCACAATTTGTTGTGATCCACACAATCAAAGGCTTTAGCATAGTCAATGAAGCAGAAGTAGATGTTTTTCTGGAACTCCCTAGCTTTCTCCATAATCCAGCGTATGTTGGCAATTTGATCTCTAGTTCCTCTGCCTCTTCGAAATCCTGCCTGTACTTCTGGAAGTTCTCGATCCACATACTGCTGGAGTCTAGCTTGTAGGATTTTAAGCATAACTTTACGTGCATGTGAAATGAGTGCAATGGTGCGATAGTTTGAACATTCTTTGGCATTGCCTTTCTTTGGAATTGGAATGTAAACTGACCTTTTCCAATCCTGTGGCCACTGTTGAGTTTTCCAAATTTGCTGGCAAATTGAGTGTAGCACTTTTACTGCATCGTCTTTTAAGATTTTGAATAGCTCAGCTGGAATACTGTCACCTACACTAGCTTTGTTGTTGCTCAGCTTTCCTAAGGCCCATTTCACTTCACATTCTAGGATGTCTGGCTCGAGGTCAGTGACCACCCCATCGTGGTTATCTGGGACATTAAGCTCGTTCTTGTATAGTTCTTCTGTGTAATTTTGCCACCTCTTCTTAATCTCTTCTGCCTCTGTTAGGTCCCTGCCATTTTGGTCCTTTATTATGCCCATCTTTGCATGAAACGTTCCCTTCATATCTCCAATTTTCTTGAAGAGATCTCTGGTTCTCCCTATTCTATTGTTCTCTTCTATTTCTTTGCACTGTTCATTTAAGAAGGCATTCTTATCTCTTCTAGCTATTCTCTGGAATTCTGCATTCAATTGGGTGTATCTTTCTCTTTCTCCCTTGCCTTTCGCTTCCCTTCTTTCCTCAGCTATTTGCAAAGCTTCCTCAGACAGCCATTTTGCTTTCTTGCATTTCTTTTTCTTTGGGATGGTTTTAGTTGCTACCTCTTGTACAATGTTGCGAACCTCCGTCCATAGTTCTTCAGGCACTCTGTCTATCAGATCTAATTCCTTAAATCTATTGTCACCTCTACTGTATATTCATCAGGGATATGATTTAGTTCATACTTGAGTGGCCTAGTGTTTTTCCCTACTTTCTTCAATTTAGGCCTAAATTTTGCAATGAGAAGCTCATGATCTGAGCCACAGTCAGCTTCTGGTCTTGTTTTTACTGACTGTATAGAGCTTCTCCATCTTTGGCTGCAGAGCACATAGTCAATCTGGTTTCTGTGTTGACCGTCTGGTGATGTCCATGTGTAGAGACGTCTCTTGGGTTGTTGGAAAAGAGTGTTTGCTATGACCATCGTATTCTCTTGACAAAATTCTATCAGCCTGTGCCCTGCTTCATTTTGTACTCCAAGGCCAAACTTGCCTGTTATTCCGTTTATCTTTTGGCTTCCTACTTTAGCATTCCAATCCCCCATTATGATAAGGACATCATTTTTTGGTGTTGATTCTATAAGGTGCTGTAGGGCTTCATAGAACCGGTAAATTTCATCCTCTTCAGCACCAGTGGTTGGGGCATAGACTTGGATTACTGTGATATTGAATGGCTTGCCTTGGATTCACACTGAGATCATTCTGTCATTTTGGGGATTGTATCCCAGTATTGCTTTTCCTACTCTTTTATTGACTATGAAGGCTACTCCATTTCTTCTGAGGGATTCTTGCCTGCAGTAGTATACCTGATGGTCATCTGAATTAAATTCACCCATTCCTGTCCATTTTAGTTCGCTGATTCCTAAGATGTCGATGTTCAGTCTTGTCATCTCTTGTTTGACCACGTCCAGTTTGCCTTGATTCATGGATCTTACGTTCCAGGTTCCTATGGAGAAAAAATCTTTACAGCATCAGACTTTCCTTTCACCACCAGATGCATCCACAGCTGAGCATCCTTTCAGCTTTGGCCCAGTCGCTTCACTCTTTCTGGCGCTACTAGTACTAGCCCTCTGCTCTTCCCCAGTAGCATATTGGACACCTTCCGACCTGAGGGGCTCATCTTCCAGTGTCATATCTTTTTGCCTTTTAGTACTGTCCATGGGGTTTTCATGGCAAAGATACTGGAGTGGGTTGCCATTTCCTTCTCCAGTGGATCACATTTTGTCAGAACTCTCTGCTATGACCTGTCCGTCTTGGGTGGCCCTGCACGGGATAGCTCATAACTTCATTGAGTTACGCAAGCCCCTTTGCCACGACAAGGCAGTAATCCATGAAGCAGGTAGAAGTTCTATCTCTATCTAAAAGCTTCTTGACAACATAAACACAAAGCTTTGTGTTTACCATAAACACAAAGCTTACCATAAACACAAAGCTTTTGCCGTGTCTCTGCATAACAGATACAGTGCCCTTGCTGACCTTAATAGGGATACTAAGGAGACAGGTCAAGGTAGTCAGGATGATGATAACTCAAGTAAGCAGGGGATCATGGTACAAGATGAAGAAATTGTTTTGGATAGGGGAAAGTGTGAATCAGGTATTACACATCAATCATGCAAGAAGAGCAAGGCATCCAAAAAGAGAAGCCACTTTCTGGTTGGTGATTCAATTATAAGGGATGTAAATTTAGGAAAGGATCCAGAGGTTTCTAAAGAGGTCCAGTGTCTTCCAGGTGCTACTGCCAGCAGGGACAAGAAGCGTATATTTAAGATAGTCAAGAATGCCAGCAAGGAATGCGATGTGGATGCTATTGTACATCTTGGCACTAATGATCTGTCCCAAAAAGATGTACTCTCTTTGCAGAATGATTTCCAGAGCTTGGGGCAGGAACTTAGCAGGATAGGCTGTAAGCTAACTTTTTCAGAGGTTTTACCAGTACATAAGGAACAAAATGGGAAAGGCCAGAATTCAATATGTGGCTAAAGGAGTGGTGTAAAGGGGAAGGCTTTGGTTATATTAGTCACAATGTCTGCAGCTGGTCCAATGAAAAATTGTACAAAAGAGATGGTTTGCATCAATCAAAGAAAGGGACTGAGCTACTTGGCATTAAATTCACAGATTTTCTGGAGAAATATTTAAATTGAACAATGGGAACAGTGAGTTAATTGATATAGAACAGTCCTGTCCCCAGCAATCTAAAACTAATAGGGTTACCAGTGCATATAACATAGATGTGTATGTGGATAAGAATATTCACTTGCTGTCAAGCAAAAACAAGCTTTTAATAGTGAGTGACACACCAAGTGCACTAATCAAACAAGTGGTAAGGAAATAGGGGAACTCAGATACCACACAGGTTATGTAAAAAGTAAACACATGGGCAGTAAAAAAGGATTCAAATGTTTATACGCCAATGCACAGAGTATGAGCAATAAACAGGGTGAATTAGAAATTCAGTTAAATGAGGGCAGATATGATATTGTTGCCATTACGGAAACTTGGTGGGATGAAACCCACAAATGGAACACACAGCTAGAGGGATTTAAATTATTTAAAAAAAACAGACCAAATAAAAGAAGAGGTGGAGTTGCTCTCTATATAAGAAATAACTACATCTCTACAGAAATAGAGCACAACAATGATGAAAACTGTCTTGAATGCATTTGGGTCAATATAAAAAGGGGGGAAGTGACATTGCCATAGGTGTATACTATAGGCCACCCAACCAAACAGAGGAAATAGATGACATTTTTGCTAGTCAGCTAACTAAGGTATGTAGAAAGCACATCACAATAGTAATGGGGGACTTTAATTACCCTGACATCAACTGGGAGACAAACACTGTACCAAGTGGAAGATCAAACAGATTCCTGACAAATCTAGCAGACAACTTTGTCTCCCAAAAAATAGAGAAGGGAACTAGGGGATCAGCCATATTGGACTTAATTCTCACTAACAGAGGTGAAATGATAGAAGGTGTTGAAGCTACAGGAACCTTAGGGGGGAGTGATCATTAAATATTGGAATTCAACATTATGCAAGCACAAACAATAGAACATAGTCAAACTAGAGTCTTAGACATTAAGAGAGCTAATTTCAATAAACTTAGAGAGTGCTTGGGAAGGATTCCATGGATGAGAATCTTCAAAGGGAAAACAATTCAAGAAGCTTAGGAAATTTTGAAAAGTGAGATTATAAAAGCCCAGCCTAGCACAATACCAAGGAAGAAGAAAAATAACAGCCCTCAAAAGAAACCAGCATGGCTGCATAAAGAACTCTCTGATAAATTGAAAGATAAAAGGGACACGTATAAAAAGTGGAAAAAGGAGCACATAACTGTAAACATTGGATGTTCCCACTCTGGCAACTGATGAAAATGCAGTCATTTTCTCTTTTCCTTTAACATGCTTTTTCTGGTATTTAGAAATCAGGTGCAGAAGGGGAGGAGTTGGGATGAAAGCTCGAGCTCAGTTAGCCATAATAATAACTCTGCTTTGTGGGAACCCAAGGACGAGCTGATAATGTTTTAGCGGGCTGAGGAGCTGGGGAGAAGGCCCGTGTTTTAGGCTAATTAGAGAATGTGATTTATGACAGCTTACTGGGGGTAGGAATTGCACTTTGTTACTTTGTATCTGGGTGAAGGGAATTTAGTTTTGGGGCTCAACTATGTAGTGCCGATATTTTGTTTCCTGAATAAAATGTTCTTTGAGGAAGAATTTTGCCTTGAAGTTCTTTTAAGGGGTTTCATCTATCGGAACCATGACATTAACCCAAAAACTACCTTTCTACCTTAACCACCTTGGGGTCCTAAGCTCTAGTCACCTTCTCTAAGTCAGGGGATAGGCTGACAAAGACTCGGGGAAGATCTCAGCATGGAGAAGGAAGAAGTACCTGTAACCAGCACCCTGGCCATGGCGACTGCCTCAGCGGAAGGAGCGCAAGCCAGCACACCAGCAGAGAAAGAAACATTTGATGCCTTAAAGCAGGGGGCAAGACCAAAGACGCGAGAGCTGATCTGGTCATCGGAATGGACCCTGCCCAGTGGAGACTCCAAGCACCTTGAAGCAACCCTGCCAAAGGCAAGTTCTTCAAAAGCATCCGAAGCCGACTTGCAAGCAGGAGCCTCTCAAGAATCGCATTCCCCGGATCGTCGGGGAGCTAAAAGATTGGCGACCACTGAGGACTCTGGAGAATGGAAGTACCTGTCTGCAGTCCGTAGCCAATCAGTGGAGAAGTTGGTGGAGAGATTCGAGGGGCTAGAGGTGAGGAGTGGGGAGCAACTTTTCTCACTCTTCGCATGCAAGTGAAAACGATGATCGACAGAGCCGATGCCTAAGAGAAGCCCCAGCCCCACCAATGGAATGCAGGCAGCTTCCCCATCCTCGAAGCCACCAGCATTAACCTCCAGCCCCATGAGAAAGGAGAGCCCCGGCCACCACTCTGAACGCAGCAGTCCGAGACGTCATCGCTCCTCCAGGATTCCAGAGCGCTGCTCATGACACAAGAGTCCCAGCCAGTGGAGAAGCCCTGGTCAGCATCAATCATCGCGATCCCTCAACAGGCACTGCTGTCGTGACAGCTCCAGGCGGTGGGATTACAATGACAGCCCCGACGAGTGGCCCAACTATCGAAGACCGAGCCACCACCAGGGTAGCCGAAGTTTGGATGTCACAGTTACCGTGAGACCCCTGACCATCACTACTATTGGTCACACAGCCCTGTGCATCACCATTGGCACCACCCAAGCCCAAGGCCTACACAGGAAGGAGACCCAGATGTGAGCATTCAACAAGGTTTAATATAACAGCTGCATGACCTGTTGGCTGGGCAGCAACAGGTCGGGGCGCTGCAACCATTGGGAGCCCTGCAGCAATTGGGGATGCTGCAGACAGCACCTCCAGGAGGTCAGCAACCGGTGGGAGCGCAGCAGCAGTGGGGTTGGCAACAGACCCTGAATGTGCAACAACTACTGGGGGGCCTGTAGCAACTGGGGATGCTGCAGCCACCACCATCAGGAGATCAGCAGCCATTGGGAGCGCAACAGCAGTGGGGGTGGCAACAGCCCCTGATGGTGCAACAACTGCTGGGGGGCCTGCAGCAACTGGGGATGCCATAGCCACTGCCTCCAGGAGGTCAACAGCCATTGGGGGTGCAGCAACAGTGGGAGTGGCAAAAGGCCCTAAAGGTGCAACAACCACAGGGGGGGTCTGCAGCAATTGGGGATGCCGCAACCACTGGGAATGCAACAGCCACAGCAGGGAGGCCAACAACCACTGGGAATGCAGCAGCAGTGGGGGGGCAGCAGCCTATGATGGTGCCACCCCTTAGAGCAACTTTTGATGGCGATCTGGAGAAGCTGATCTTCCTTAATCAAGTACGTTCCGACATGAATCGCAATGCCAATTTCTACTCGAATCCAGCTGCTACAGTAGACGTGGTCACAGCCAATTTGGAAGGGGAAGCATTTGAGTGGCTAAACAATCTGTGTAATGAGCAAGCGCCTGAACTGGGGAACCTCCATCTCTTCCTCCTTGGATTAAGAGCCAGGTTCGAGGACCCATCCATAGCCCTCAAAGCGGAGAAACAAATTCACAATATAAAGCAAGATGGTAGACCTGCATTGGAATACGTACGAGAGTTTCACAAGGTAGCAGGTCAGATAGAATGGTGGCCTGAGCAGTCCCTAGTGCATCACTTCAAGGACGGGCTAGATGATCACCTTTCCCAGGCCTATTGGGCTGTCCCTAATCAATTGCAGGAGTGGTATCAGGCAGCAGTAAGGTTGGATGTCGAGCTTGCTCACTACAAGAAGCCACCACCTCAGGGAGCCAGGCTGAAACTAGAGCAGAGCAGGTGGCCACCTCCCCAAAAATCCCCAGCCATCCCGGCTGTGAAATCCCCCAAGCCACCTGCTGGTCCACCAATCAAGTGCTTCAGATGTGGACAACAGGGACACCGAGTGGCAAATTGCCCAATCCCATATCCCCAACAGGGAAGCAGATCGGGACCACTGGTGAGGAAGAAACCAACCCAACAGCCGTGAAAGAAAAAACAAACTGGATCACACAAAAACCCATTTCCCAGGTCACATCGCCCATGCAGGAGAGCACTGAGGCCCAAGCTGGACCTGCTACCTCTCTGCCCTCCTATGACAGCGATGACGAAGGGGAGAACGACCCAATGGTGAGTCAACCCGTTCCACCTTTTTCTCTCGCTGCCAAACTCATAGTCCCTAAGACGGGTGTACAAGTGGATTTGAGAGTGCTAGTGGACTCTGGATGTTCCCGGTGCGTTATCAGCTTGCCACTTGCCCTTAAGATGGGTATATGGGCAGTCACTGCAAGATGGGCACTGGGGAATGAATCTCCCTTCCCCAAGTCCAATTTCTATCAGCTGGGGAGTCCAATAGGACTGAAAGTCGCCCCATAGAGGCGACTGGCCAAAGGGTGAAACTTTGCAGATCGTGGGCCAGCAGTAGCTGGCCCGCTTGATCCAAAGGAGCCCTCGGGACCAGCAGGAAGAAAGGCTGACCGCACCCATACAGTCTGCCAGAAGCAGCTGATCGTCGGAGATAATGAATTTTAAAGCGGAAGGCAAACAGCCGATCTGGGTGAGACTGCTTTCCTTATCTCTCTTCAAGTGGAAATACCAGTTCTGTGAAACAGCATTTCAGCATTCAAAAACAAAGCCCCTAGCTCCAGGGAAGAGGGGTTCCTTACCCCTCCCTCCTGAACTATAAGCGGTGATTTAAGCCTTGGGGAAATTAAAACTGACTTATAACAATTTTGTGAAGCTGACGAGGCATAAAAGAAGGATAACTTGGAAAATTTTGGGTTTTATAGATCCCTTTTTGGTTTGTTTCTTATTTGAAAACCATCGAGCTTTTAACTTCTTAAACTTTTTCAAAGTATGGTGAGAATGGACATCTACTGACATCTAGTGGCAAAACTGAGAACTACATACAATTGGCTCTGATTGGAGTAAAAAATTGGCTGCATGCCCAGACATTGCTTATATTTTAAACATCTTGGTGTCCTTGGAATCTGAAGTCCTGAAGATTGTGGCTGGGAAAGAAAGACTCTTTTTGGATTGCCCTGTCTTACAGGATGGATTACAATTATAAATAAAAATGGTATTTGAAGTCATCAGACTTCTCTGGATTACAAATACAGCTTGACCTGGAATCTTTACAAGCTGTTTTGAAAGAGTGAATAACAAGAAACCCCTCCGAACAGAATACTTTGGATTACAAATTTTGGTAGATATATTTTTTTCTCTTTTTGCCCTTCTTCTCTTTTTTACTACTTACTATTTTTATTGTTTACCTCTCCTATTTGTTAGCAGCTTATTGGATTATAAATTTTGACTTACTTGGTGGATTACAACGTATGATTTAAAGAAAAAGATGATCGCTCCTAACTCATCTAAGGTTGGAAAAAATGGTTCTTCTGCTCCCTCTTCGGCTTCTGCAAGTCCAATCTATCAGAGATCAATTGCTACAATGCTTCAACAAGAAAAGACTGATACCTTCCAAAAGGACACTCAAGCGATTCTACAAGCAATTCAAGAGGCAATCGCTACTCATATGGCAGTCACATCGAAAAACCATGAGTAGTTGAAAAGTGATTTTGATAAAATGAATCAAAAAATTAACAATATGGATTCTCAATTTGAAAATTTTAAACAGATGATCACAGATAATCAACAAAGAATCCAAAAAATAGAAGATAAATTAACTGAGGTTGACCAGAAGCTAGAAGTTTTAAAAGATGAAAATCAGAAGTTGATCCAAATAAATGAAAACTAGAAAACTCAACAGCGGGGATAGAGATGGAAAAAGCCTCATACTTTTGAAGATTTCAAAACATAATGGAAGATAAGGAAGAGAATCTCCTAGACTTGATAACTGAATTATTGGCAGATGCATTAGGAATTGGGAAACAGCAAATGGAAGGAGAATTAGATCAGATCTATCGAGTCAACTCAAACTATGCCAGAAGAAATAAAGTCCCCAGGGAAGTGCATGTTAGATTTCTTAAAAGATCTACAAGAGACGAGATTTTGAGAAAAGTAAGAGATGAACCTTTGAAATACAAAGAAAAAGAAACTGTAGTCCTCAAACAAATTCCTAGGAGAATAAGAGAATCCTGAAGAGAATATCAGTTTCTAACCAGGAAATTAATTGAAAAAGGAGTGAACTTCAGATGGCTATTCCAGAAGGGATTCTAATTTACTGGGATATGAAAAATATAGACTGGACATGCCAGTTAAAGCAATGGAATTCTTTGACAACCATAGAGCATTCCTGAAAAGAGGTGACCCTGAATCCGGTACAAAGACAGAAACAAAGAAACAGGAAGAAATGGCAGTAGAAGGCGCAATCAAGCAAAGAGAGGAGGAAGAAATTAAAAACACATATATAGAAGAAGGCAAACAGAGAACAGATAAGATCGACTAGAAGACTAAGACCTAGATATAACTGAAAGAGATGGAGGAGAGTGGGATTTTGTCAATGAATATAAATGGACTAAATTCTCCTTCAAAAAGGAGAAAAATCTTTACATGATTACAAAAATTAAAAATGGATATAATTTGTCTTCAAGAAATACACATTAGGAGACAACATTATAAGGTGTTAGAACAACCAAAAATTGGTAAACTTTACTTTGCATTAGCACTTCAAAAGAAAAGAGGAATAGCTCTATACTTTAAAGAAATGATGAATCCCAAACAAATTTACGCGGATGAAGAGGGGAGAATATTAATGGTGGAAATAATGATGGATCAAAACCAGATACTGATGGTAGCAATATACGCACCAAATGATAAACAAGAACAATTTTATCAAAAACTATATAAAAAAAATACTAAATTTAAACTATCAAAATCTTTGTATAATGGGAGACTTTAATGCAATAACAGATGGAACTTTGGACTACAAAAGCGCCAAACAAGGGAGAAGAAATATATTACCTAAAGCGTTTTTGAAAATGACAGAAGAATTCTGTATCCAAGATATATGGAGAGAAAAAATCCAGAGAAATTACAATATACATTCTACTCAAATAGACATAAATCATGGTCTAGAATTGATATGATATGGACATCTTTGGAACTTAAAATGATGATACAAGAAGTTGAGATAGAAACAAATGTTTGGGCAGACCATAACTCAATAAAGATGATGGAGAGGAACTAAGAAAAAATTAAGATGGTTCTTGAATAAATCTATATTGAAAGAAAAAGAATTCTTACAACTAGCAACAAAGGAAATGGATTTTTTTCTGTAAAATAAACAAAAAAGAAGAAACATCACTTCATAATGTGTGGAATATGGCTAAAGCCTGTTTCAGAGGGTTGGCTATAACTTACATCGCTAAAAAGAACAAAGAAAAGAAACAACAACAGTTAAAGTTTAAGGAAGAACTCAGAAAGCTATAATCAGAATTACAAATAGATCCACAAAAGAAAATACTTAAAAAACAAATGAAGATAATAAAACATAAATTAAATTTAGCCGAGATGGAAATAACGGCTCAACAGATTAAAAGGGCTGAACAGAATTTCTTTGAAAATGCCAACAAGCTGGGGAGATGGTTAGCATATAGACTGAAAAAAGAAAAAGAGAAAAAATTGATAAACAAGCTGTAAGACCCAAAAGGTGAATTGGGTATTAAGTCCGATTCTGAAAGAACTGTGTAATGAAATTCTCCTGGAGGCTAAAATAGCAAATACATGGACTGAAGCCAATATTACTTTAATACCTAAAGAAGACTCTGATTTAACGCAAATAAAAAATTATAGACCAATATCATTATTAAATGTAGATTACAAAATCTTTGCTTCAATAATGGCAGAAAGACTAAAGAAATTTTTGATTGAATTTATACACATAGATCAAAATGGTTTCTTACCTAAAAGACAGATAAAAAATAATCTAAGAATGATTCTTGATGTGTTAGAGTATTATGAAATTCATCCAGGGAAACAGATGGCTTTAATATTCCTTGATGCACAGAAAGTGTTTGACAACATAAACTGGCAATTTATATTTCAGCAATTTGCAGAAATGTACTTTTGAATTTTTTTTATAAATGTAATCAAAGCAATTTATTGTAAACAAACTGCCAAAATAATTGTAAATGGAGATCTTACAGAAAACTTCAATATTAAAAAGGGCACAAGACAGGAATGTCCACTATCTCCATTACTATTTATACTAACATTGGAAGTTCTGAATAGAAACATTAGACAAGATATAGAAATTAAAGGACTGGAGATAAAAGATGAAAAATATAAATTACAAGCATTTGCAGATGATCTGGTTTTTATACTGGAAGATCCACTGGAAACAAGCACTAAGCTTCTGGAGAAAATAGAAAAATTTGGAGAAGTGGCAGGGTTGACAATAAACAGAAAAAAGACCAAAGTGCTAACAAAGAATTTAACAGAAAAACAAAAAAATCAACTAACAAAAAAAATTTTTTTTTCCAAATAGTTAAAAAAGTCAAGTATTTGGGAATTTATCTAACAGCAAGATGTGTAACAGTAAAAGAAGATAACTATGTAAGACTGCTAAAACAAATAAAATTTGATTTGGAAAAGTGGAAGAACTCTCTTATTTTTAAGGGAAGCCGGATGTCAGAATTCAATTATATTTTATTTCTAGCTATCTACTCTGAGAAAACCCAATTCTTACTCTCTTTTGGATTCTGTCATACTACAAAGGGGGGGGGGAGTAAACACGGCTGTTTATGACTGGCATTCCTCCTATCAACTACAAAGGAACATCCTCTGTGGATTCCCTCTGTGGAGTACTAACAATAACAATGCGGCCTTTGATCTCACTCCCTATGAAGCCTCCTTTTACCGGCAGCAAGGAAAAAGGGGGGAAAGATTGCAACATTTGGGATTCCGATGGATTTAACACCCAGCCATCTGTCAATTTGAATTGACCGGAAGGAATGTGGAGTGGGGCTGCCTGGGAACACTTTAAAACATTGAATGGTCAATGGGGTTCCTCAGATCCTGTCTAGCATGCCTTCAGTCAGTTTTTCTTAATAAAGATTCCTGTTGGAAGAAACGTTCCAAGAGTTCTGTCTTCTTAAGATGTAAATTGAGGTGGGTCCTTACAGAGGCTTTACTAAAAGCTTTCCCTACAGCTTTGGTTAGAGCAGAGGAATACATTACAGACATGCACAAGACATAAGTCCTATAACCACTAAAAATATCAAGCCAAGAAACATTTGTCTTAACCATCCAAAGTTGGAAAGCCAATTATTTAACCAACTCCAATATATTTTCATACTTTTGTTCAGTAGCCTTAGCCACTTTCCTGATTCCTTTTGCAGTATCCATTACCACTTCATGATTATCATCTATCTGCAAACAGCAGTGGATAAAATATAATTTTCCACATACTCCTCCTTCAGAATCTAGTATGTAATCTAAAGCCATTCTGTTTTGGATTACAGCTTCTCTGATTTGTCCTACTTCAGTAGCCAGCAGTTCTAAAGCTGTAGCGGTCTGATTGGTATTACTTCTATCATGGCTTGTAACCTTATTATGCCATGGGTCAAAATATGTCAGTGTGCAAGAAATTTTATGAACTGGAATAGCCATAGCAACAAACCAGCCAATGAGAACTGTATTGGCTGTGTGAGGCATGTAATCCAGCCTAGGTCTGGGCGTATCTCTGTTGTGTGTTTTTTTCTGATCTCCAAGTTAAGAGTTGTTGATGTTCCCCAGAGCTGAATGAAACTGTATGTATCATGTTTATATATACTTAATAGATAAAGTTTTTCTAAACTATGCCTCCTGCTCATTTTGAATGTGTGCTTATTTTTTGGGCTTATTTTTGCGCTGGAAAGCTGTAAAACTCTAACAAAGTATATTGCCCTTGATATCCTCCTATGGTCCACCAATTCCAAGTTACTAGTTGTAATTCTTTTATTATTCTATCTGTAGACCATACACCCTTCCAAATCTGTTCTGGGCTTCTAGCTTTATTTTTCCTATATTTCTTATATGAGGGGATTTGTGTTTCATTATCTTTTTCATTCTCTAGTAAAAAGAATTCAGGGATCATTACCCCTGGATAGCAGATTCCAGCCCAATCCGGGGCAATGCTCAATACACTCTTAGCCCACATATCCAGTATGGACCTTTTCTAACCAGTCAACCATTGGGGAAAGGTCCCTCCCAATTTCCATCTTGTTCAAATGGTGCCATAGTCATATATTGTCCTCCATGTGGGACAGGCATATCCCACAGGGTTTTTCCTATGCATCTAAATACCTCTCCTTCCTTTATACAATTTCCCTTGGCCACTTGTGCATGTCCCAGTATTCAGTGAATCCGAAGGTTAATGTTCTGTTTATATGTCGCCAACCCCAGTTCCATTCCATTAACTGTTTTACTATCCCTTCCTTATTCTGCTTCCTACATAAACATCCCAATCTTAACCTATTTGCTATATTAGCACATGATTTTTGAGTAAATGTTGTTTTATGCTGAGTACAGTTTACAGGGCCTCTCACAATTGGAATTTGTTCGTACATTTGGATCCAGGTATATTGGCTACTCCCCAGTAGCTGGTGTCCTCTACTCCCGTTCAGACAATAAAAGCCAGTTGGAACATTACTTAACTCCCCCATATGTCAGTTAGTATTTGTCCAATTACCAGTGAAGTCCTTGGAGTTGGGGAGAAGAAAAGTTGGGCTAAAAAGCACTGGTATCACAAGCCATTGGGCTATCAAAGGCCTACCACATACCCAACACTTGGTTAAATGGAATACCTGATGTACCTGCTCTGCAAATTCCACAAACAATTTTTTACTATCACTTACTAGGCTGCTTTGGTCTATTGTCTTCAGAAATAGTAGAATTAGGATCCATCCCTCAAGATTATTACATGGTGTTTCACACCCACAAATTGGTTCACAACCACAACAATAATAACAGCAACAACAACCACACTGGCAATAATAAAAGACACACATCTATCACCTAATTCTTACAGTTTGCAAATCTATGTTTTCTGTTTCTAATGGTGTGACTTCTGTCGCAGTTATTGATTTTATTTGTAACAAACCACTTTTACTTCTCTCATAAGTCCCCACCAACACCTTCATTCTTCATGTGGAGATCACCTGGAATAGGGATATTAGAAATAAGTAGGGATACTGGTCCACCATCCATTCAAGTCCTTTTAAATATTGCTTTCCGTCCTTGTCCTGGATTGACTGTCCAACCTCTTTCAGGTCCAGTCACTACCTTTGCTCATGTGTAATGAGTCCAACCCTTCTCAGCCATCTGGACAGCAGATTCAGTAATCAGTCGTACTAAGTAAGGACCTTCCCAGCTTCGTTCTTCCTTTCATTTACAAATCAACACCCACTGTCCTGGCTGGATCTTATGGAGCTGTTTGTGCCTCTAAGACTTCCTGTCAAAGAGAAGACAGAGACCCCAGTACTTGTTCTACATATTTTTTTTATAAACAAATCAGAAATTTCAGGTTGAATATCTTCGGCAATGGCAATCCAAACATTAATTCATAAGCTGATAGCCCTACATCAGCTCTTGGTTTGGTTCTGATCCTAAATAAGGCCAAGGGCAGTACTTTGGTCCATGGCATTTTGGTTTCCATTATCAATTTCTTTAATTGATTTTTCAATGTTTGTGTCAAGGTTCCAAATGGAACCAAATAAATCAGAACTCTGAGGCACGAGATTTCCTCAAAGAACATGTTTATTGGATACATGATGTCGGCACAGTAAAAAGTGAAACCAAGTCTAAAATCCCAGCCAAAGGTTCAGAGTGATTCAATGTAATAGTTCCTACCCTCCTATTCAGCCATAAATCACATTCTCCAATAGAACGACTTGGCTGGCTTTCTGGCAGGATGTCCCTCCTTCTCCACTACGGTATGGGAATGATCTTGGATCTCACAAGATCCATTCATGTTTAGACTAGCAAAAATGCCTCATTCCCCCTCCCCCACTTGTGGCAACCTAGAACAACAAAGATGGCTGTAGCCAGGTTCATTGTATAGTTGACAGTCAGACCCCCATTAACGAGAAAGCAGTTCCTGTGAAAGAAACAGAAACGCAGATCAGGAATCCTCCCTAGGCTTTTGGAGGTGTGTATCATAAAATTTCCGTATTAATCTTTCTGCCTTCACATCCCCCTTCTTCACTCACATATCTTCTGATAAGGGATAACCTTTCTACTGCACTAGATATTGTAATTTCCCTTTATATAGTCGAGAATCAAGAATGCGCTTTATTTCATAATGAGTTTCACCCTCTACTAGAATAGGACCAGGTGTTTTTTTTTTTAATTGGTCTCAATGTGGACTCTGTGACTGGTTTTAGAAAACTACAATGGAAAATAGGGTGGACCGTCCCTAAAAGTCATGGGAGTTTGAGTTCAATAGTGACAGGATTGATAATCTTGACTATAGGGAAAGAACCAAGAAACTTAGGTCCTAATTTCTTACTGGGTAATTTTAACCTTAAGTACTTAGTAGAGAGATGAACTCTCTCTCCCACATAAAATGGTTTCTGAGGGGAGCTTGCTCTTTGTAGCTTGCTCTCAGCAGCTTGGGTTAAAGCCCATCTAACATTCGCTCAAGCACTCTGCAGGGATGTCACCCACTGATTCAAAGATTGCGAGGAGGGAGGCTCCTGAGGATACTCAGGCATAGGAACAAACCCCTTGCTGGTTGCTATTTTAAACAGGGTAAGTCTGGTGCTGCTATGAACGGTATTATTGTATGCCACTTCAACAAAAGGCAGGAGGTCTGCCCAGTTAGTTTGCTGATAGTTGACATAGCATTGCAAATATTATTCCACCATTGTGTTCGTACGTTCAGCCTATCCATTAGTGCTCAGATGAAAAGCTGAGGAGAGCCCCTGGATTGATCCAATTAGTTTTATGAACTCACTCCAGAACTTTGCTGTAAATTGAACCCTCCTTTCCGATATAATCCTTTTTGGGGCCCCATAGAGATGTTTCAAAAATAGCTTGGCAAGTTTTTGGGTGGAAGGGAGTCTGGAACAGGTGATGAAGTGAGCCTGCTTTGAAAAGAGGTCTATAACAGTTTAAATTACTGTATTTCCACTGCTCTCTGGGAGTTATACAATAAAACCCATTGCTATCTCTTCCCAAGGTTGGGAAGGGTCTGCTACTTGTTGTAATAATCCAGGTGGTTTCCCAGATCATTTTTTCATGGCAGCACAAGTTGCACAGCTCTTCATATAACTCTCAATGTTCTTTTTCATTCCTGGCCACCAAAGCTGTCGCCTCATCAAATGTAAAGTTTTCAGAAACCCAAAATGGCCAGCTTGCTTTGTGTCATGGCTCCACTGGAGGGCTTGAATCCTAAGGGTACTGGGAAGGTATAGCTTAGATCCCTGTGTACTGGAGTGCACAGCATTATTATAAGCCACCTCAGCAAATGGTAACAGGTCAGATCAATTGTCCTGCTGATAATTAATGAAACATCTCAGGTATTGTCTAGAACTGAGTTCAGTCTCTCTGTCCCCCCATTCATTTGAGGATGATGTGAAGATGATAACCCTTGACTAGAACTCATCAAGTCCAGAAATGGTCTCCAGAACTTAGAGGTGAATTGAACCCCTCTGTCCGAAATTATACGTTGTGGAGCCCCATGAAAGTGATATACATTTTGCACAAAGATTTTAGCTAAAGTTTTTGCAGTTGGAATCTTGGGGCATGGAATGAAATGAACTTGTCTAGAGAACAAATCTGTTACAACCCAAATTACAGTGTTTCCAGCACTTTCAGGCAACTCCACAATAAAAGCCATAGAGATCTCTCTCCAGGGTGCTGATGGACTGGCTACCAGTTGTAGCAGTCCTGGGGATTTCCCTTGCTGCCGTTTAGCCGCTGCGCATGTGGGGCAGCTGGCTACATAGCTTTCTATGTCCTTTTTCAATGCAGGCCACCAAAATTGCCTTTTAATGAGATATAAGGTTTTTACAAAACCAAAATGTCCAGCAGTTTTCGAGTCATGCCCTGCTTGCATTATTTTAAGCCTTAAAGCTGCTGGGACATAACGTTTTTCTCCAATCCATGCTAATCCATCTTTTAACACACAGAGATTATTGTGGTTTTGAAACCACTCATCGGTCTCTATTGCAGTTTTAAAGTCCTGCATCAAAGTCTTTCTGACAGGAGCCACAGGTTTTGAATGGGCTCTGGTGGTTACCAGGGCTGCTAATTGACGAGGATATGAAAATGGTTTAGTCACCTCTGCTGTCTTACTGTTATACTGTGGTAACATGGATAATGCGTCAGCTAAAAAATTCTTCCCCCCAGGGAGATAATGAATAGTGAAATCAAAATGATGGAAATGTTGAAACCATCTTGCCTGTTTAGGGGAGAACTACCTGGGGGTTTTCATGGCTTCAAGATTTTTATGATCAGTCCATACTTGAAATGGTATTTTGCTCTCTTCTAGGAAGTGCCTCCAAGTGAGGAGAGCCCATCATACAGCATAGGCCTCCTTCTCCCAAGCTGCCCACCTCTGCTCAGTCTCTGATAATTTCCTATAGATGGAAGCACAAGGTTGTAATTGTCCTTCCTTATTTCTCTGCAATAAAACTGCTCCCACAGCCACTTCACTAGCATCCGCTTGAATTATTAAATGGCTGTTCTGGGTCCGGATGTTTCAAAATTGGCTCCATAGAAAAAAGTCTCTTAAGTTTCTCAAAAGCTACTTGACACTCTCCTGTTCATTTTAACAGTTGACTGGACTTTGGCTTATCCACCCCTCTGGTTTTTAACAAGTTTGTGATTGGGAGGGCAATCTGTGCAAAAGATGGGATGAATTGTCTGTAAAAGTTCGCAAATCCTAGGAAACTTTGTGGCTGCTTCCTGGTTCTTGGAGGAGCCCAGTCCAAGACTGCTCTCACTTTCTCTGGGTCCATCTCTATTCCCTCGTTGGATATACGATAGCCCAAGTAATCAATACGAACTTTGTGGAACTTACACTTTGACAGCTTGGCGTACAGCTTGGCAGAGTGCAGGTTTTTTAGTATTGCTCTGCAGTTTGATGTGCTTGTCCTTGGTTTCAGTGTAAATAAGGATATCATCCAGGTAAACCAAAACCCCTTTATACAGGTAATCAGGTAGGACCTCATTAATCAGTTGCATGAATACTGCAGAAGCCCCTTGTAGCCCAAATGGGAGAACTTTGAATTGGAAGCAACCAAGTGGGCAGTTGAAAACAGTTTTCCATTCATCCCATTTCTTTATTCATATGCAGTAATAAGCTTCTCTCAAGTCTAGTTTGGAAAAAAAAAATCCCTTTTGATAGGTGCGCTAACATGTCTTTCATTAAAGGCAGTGGATAAATGTTCTCCACGCACACAGCATTCAGACTCCTAAAATCCACACATAGACAAAGAGAGCCATCTTTCTTTTCTCTGAATAATACAGGGGCTGCTACCTGGGGTATAGCCGACTCTATAAAACCCTGCTCCAGATTCTTTTTGATGAACTTTCCCAGTTTGTCTAATTCCCTGGGAGTTATAGAGTACATTTTTTTGCTTTGGTAGTTTCGCCCCTGGGATGATCTCAATAGCACACTCTGTGGGTCGGTGAGGGGGGAGTTCATCCGCCCTCTGATTGATGAAAGCTTCAGCCAAATCCCTGTATTCCATTGGGAGGGCTTTCAAGTCTGACTCACTGAGGGCAGAGGCAAAACTGCGGCATAATCCACATCTCCTGCTGTTTTCTTTAGAAGCAAGCAGGGCTCCTCCTTGTGGGAATTTTAACTGTCTTTCCCTCGATCATGGGGTTCTATTTCTTTAACCAAGCCAGACCCAAAACTAATGACCACTCCATCCCTGGGGCCACAATAAAAGCTAGAGTCTCTGCATGGTCCCTCAGGTCAAAGTGTAATGGTCTGGTGGCAATGCTGGCGGGTACCCCCCCCTGCAACCGAGCCATCCAATTGGCAGAAAGTTATTGGGGTTTTTAGTCTCCTGAGGGGTATTCCCATTTCCCCCACTAGTTATGGGCTAATCATGCATCATGATTAGCCCGAGTCCAGCAAGGCGGCTAATTTTACTGTCTTCCCAGCGCCAGGTATAGAAAGTTCTAGGGGCACTGTTATGGGGTCAATTGGCCCACTCACCAATGGGTTGTCCTTGTAGTCATCTTCTGCCCCTTCTGGGCCATCGTAGTGTGGAGTCGGAGCTCAACCCTCTCGGTCGCGACCCCAGGGGAGCTCTATGACTTCCTCGGACCTCATTGCAGTCTCCCTGGGGTGCAGTGAGGCTCTCGGAGGTCTTCCAGTCGGTAGATGATCCCCTTTCTTGGCTGGTGTCTTGCTGCAACAATCCACGGCTAGATGTCCCTCTTTACCACATTTGGAACAGGCAGTGCTGTGAGATGGGGCAGGCAAACCTCGTGCGGTCTCCCCTCGCTTCTCTGACTGCAGTTTGAAGCTTGGTCTCACCAGGTGATGTAGGTGCTTGCAGTTGATCGATCTTTACTTCCTCAGCTAGCAGGCACCAGTCATACAGCCGTCCCGGGGCTCCGCGAGCTACACAAGCATTATATAGCTCTTTGTTGAGTCTATCCTGGAAACAGCTTACCAGGATGTCTTCCGGCCAGCGAAGGCAACTGGCCAGCACTCTGAATTCTTCAGTGTATTCAGCAACTGGTCTCCTTCCCTGCTTCACTGTTTTTATGTATTCCCGGGCTTTCTTGTCTGCCAGCCAGTCTTCAAAACATCTGCGGAGGGCAGCCATAAACTGGTTGAAATTCCACAATTCAGGTGTATTGCAATTGTACAGGGTCACCATCCAGTCAGCTGCTCCACCTTCCAAAGCTAGAATAACTATCCGGATCTTCTCAACATCAATAGGCAGTGTTCTCCCATGTATGTAGGTGAACACTTGTGCCAGGAAATACCCCAGTCACTTTGGGTCTCCATCAAACTTCACTTTTCCTGGATTTTTTCCAGGAAATCAGATACAAAATAGGAGAGAGAAGATCGAATTCCTCACCCAGTTTCAAGCACGCTGTTCAACGTTGTTCTGGTTAGTGCCTTTGGACTTTGGCTGCAAGTATCTTGGGCTGATCACCGAGGTGTGGCCAGCCTTTCTCCTGTTGGGTTGGAGGGCTTCCCCCAATCATTGGGGTGCCCCTCCTTCTTTGTCACCTCTCCGGGGCGACTTTAGACCCATTTAGGGTCCCCTGGCAGGGTGAAATTAGCCTTGGGGTGCAGAGCTCCGCAATCCATCAGCCATGTGCTAAGGCGCAAAACCAAAAGTCCCTAGTTAGAACTACTTTCCTTGGCTAAAAAAACAGAACTCTTTGTAATTCTGATGTCACTGTTATCAATCATGTGCAGTTTTCAACAAGGAGAAGAAAAGTAAATAAATAAAATATCTAGTTTACCACTCTAGATCAGTGGTCCCCAACCTTTCCACCTTGGCAGTCGAGCCTGGTGTGGAGGGTGTGTGAGTAGCAGGCACATGCTTACATGCACAGGTCCACTGGTGGAAGCAGCAAGTGTGCACAACCTCCACTCATACAAATGGAGCTTCGCGTGTGAGCAGAGGATGCTTGCGCTCATGTGTGAAGTTCCACTTGCACGAGTGGAGGACGCTTGTGCTCGCTCATGAAGCTCCACTCACGCAAGTGCCCTCTGCTCACCTGAGTGGAACTTCACATGTGAGCACAACCGCCCTCCACTCTACTTGTGTGAGTGAAGCTTCATGGGTGAGTGTAAGGGGCCACCACTCATGCTAGTGGAGCTTCATGTACATGTGCTTGTCTACCACTCGCATGAGTGGAGCTTCACACATGCTTGCTCATTGCTCGCACGGCTTGGTTTCACACAGGCCATGGCCCAGTAGTGGGCCATGGCCCAAGGATTGGGGTCCCCTGCTCTAGATCATCATTTGCTAATCTGACATAAAACATGTGAAATTTTACACCGAAGTCATAATGACCAACTGGCTGAATATTGTTTCAGAGTGGAGAATTTTAATTTTTGTTTTAAATTTCCCAAGATATCTTTTAATCCACAGAGAGTATGGATTTTGAACACATTACAAAGTCACTTTAGAAATATGTTAACACAAATTTTATTAATGTGAACGATTTCTGACTGTCAAGAAAAATGTAATAATACGACTAAATAGATGTGTAATACTGTCACAGTTCAATCTGTATAATTTATTGGGTTTTTATAAGCAGATACTTGAGGTGAAGTGGTTGGATTAGGACTAGAAAACCTTAGGTTCAAGTCCAGCCTCAGCCATGGAAACTCCCTTGGTAATTGGCCCATGTCAATCAGCCCACCTGATAAAGTTACTTTGGGGGAAAATCAATAACTTGATGTTTAGACTACTTTGAGCTCTTGAAAAAAAGAAGGAATAGAAATTTAATTAATGTATTGATTATTGTTTCCTCAAAGCTTTCAATTTATTAAGTGTCATGGTTCCGGCAGATGAAACTCTTCAAAGAACTTTGAGGCATTGCTTACCTTAAAGAATCTTTATGGGAGTAGCATAGCTTCGGCACTAACATAGTTGAAGCCAAAAATTGGATTCCCCTCCCCTGAGCACATAGTATCAAAGCACAATTCCCTCCTTCAATTAACAGTCATAAAACACTTTGTCCAATTAGTTTGAAATGCAGGTTTTCCCTCCTGTTCTGCTACCCGCCAATTCTTATCAGCTCTTATTTCATACACTAGTACAATATTATTATGATTAACTAGAGTTTTAATTCTACTGTGACTGGATTGATGATCCTTACGATGGGGAAAGGCCCCAAGAATTTCGGTCCTAATTTCTTACTGGGTAATTTAAGGTGTAAATATTTAGTCGACAGATAAACCTTTCCCCCAACTTGGAATATTCTTTGAGGGGCTCTCTTTTTATCTGCCTGCTTTTTATAAGTCTCGGAAGTCTTTTTTAAAGCAGCTTTTGTGGCTTTCCAAACCTCTTCCCACCCCCTCACCCATTGATCAAGTGTCTGAGAAGCGGAGGGCACTTGAGGGCATTCAGGTATTGGGCTGAACTCTTTTCCTGTAGCTACTCTGAAAGGCGTGAAGCCAGTGCTGCTGTGAATAGAGTTATTGTAAGCCACCTCTGCAAAAGGGAGAAGGTCGGTCCAGTTGGTTTGTTGGTAGGAAATATAACATCTGAGATATTGCTCCACCATCTTGTTAGTGGCTTCCGCAGCCCCATTAGTAGACAGATGAAAAGCAGATGATAGACCTTGAGATGATCCAATTAATTTAAGAAAACTCCTCCAAAACGTAGCTGTGAACTGCACCTCTATGTCCAAAATTATTCATTTAGGGGCTCCATGCAGCCGGTAGATATGTTTCAGAAACAATTTAGTCAGTCGTTGGGCAGATGGGAGTCCTTTGCAGATGATGAAATGAGTCTGCTTTGAAAACAAGTCTGTCACAGTCCAGATGACAGTATTTCCTCTACTCTCAGGTTGGTCTACTATAAAGTCCATAGCTATTTCTTCCCATGGTTGAGAAGGGTCTGCCACTGGCTGCAGTAACCAAGGGGGCTTCCCTGGAATTCTTTTCATGGTGGCACATACAGTACAATTCCTGACATAGTTTTCCACATCCCGTTTTAGCCCCGGCCACCAAAATTGCTGGCGGATGAGATGTAGAGTTTTTAAATATCCAAAGTGTCCAGCCTGTTTTATGTCATGGCTGTGTTTGAGAGCGTTAAGACGGAGGGCTTTTGGCAAGTACAATTTCCCCCCCTTCCAAGCCAAACCATCCCTGCATGTTAGGGAGGTTTGATTGTCTTTGAACCATTGATCGGTGAGGAGCTCTTGTTTTATTTTCTTTGCCCCAGGGTCATCAGGATTAAGGGCCCTGCGGGGCATGAGTTGAGCAGCAGTTTGTGGATTGGAGATAATTGCCTCGTTAACCTCTTCACGTTCGCTTTTGTACTGGGGCAATCTCGATAGCGCATCAGCTAGGAAGTTTTTTCCTCCTGGTATGTACTTTAGGGTGAAGTTGAAATGGTTAAAGTACTGTGCCCACCGTACTTGCTTTGGGGACAATTTGTGGGGAGTTTTCAGTGCTTCCAGATTTTTGTGATCTGTCCGTACTTCAAAAGGCACCTTGCTCCCTTCTAGATAGTGTCGCCAGTTTAATAGCCCCCACCTAATTGCGAAGGCCTCCTTCTCCCAGATTGCCCATCTCCTTTCACTTTCAGTAAATTTTTTAGAGGTGTAGGCGCAGGGTTGCAAGATCCCACTTTGGTTCTTTTGCAGTAATACAGCTCCGACGGTCATGTCAGCTTGAATTACAAAGGGCTCCCCTGGGCAGGGGTGTTTTAGGACTGGTTCAGCAGCAAATAGTCTTTTTAAATTCTCGAAAGCTGTTTGACAGCCCATAGTCCATGCTAGTGGTTGGCTCGGTCACGGCTTCCCTCCTCCTTTGCCTGTTTTGAGTAGTTCTGTAAGGGATAGGGCAATCTCAGCAAAGGAGGGGATGAATTGACGATAGAAGTTGGCAAAACCTAGAAAGCTCTGGAGCTGTTTGCGAGTCTTTGGGGGCTGCCATTCTATTACAGTCTTCACTTTGGCTGGGTCCATTTCAATGCCCTCGTTGGAAATTCTGTAACCAAGGTAATCTAATCGGGTCTGGTGAAATTCACATTTTGACAATTTGGCATAAAGCTTGGCATTCAATAGCTTCTTTAACACTTCTCTCACCAGCTTTATATGATCGATCATATTCGTGCTGTATATCAGGATGTCATCAAGATACACCAGAACCCCTTTATATAAATGATCATGAAGGACCTCATTAATCAACTGCATGAATACGGCTGGGGCCCCCTGTAGTCCAAATGGCATGACTTTGAACTGGTAGCTTCCCAAGGGGCAGTTGAAGGCACTTTTCCACTCGTCTCCTTCCTTTATTCTCACCCAGTAATATGCCTCTCTCAGGTCTAATTTAGTGAAGACACTCCCCTTAGCCAGGTGGGTTAGTAAGTCCTTCAGGAGGGGGAGGGGGTATTTATTTTCTACACTTACTGCTTTCAGACCTTTATAATCAATGCAGAGACGAAGAAACACATCTTTTTTTTTTCTTTAAACAACACAGGGGCTCCCACAGCAGACTTGGCCCATTCAATGAATCCCCTTGCTAGGTTTTTATCCACGTATCACTGCATCTCCTCCATTTCAAGGGGGGACATAGTGTACATTCTCGGTCGTGGGAGTTTGGCTCCTGGCAACAGTTCGATAGAGCAATCATTGGGTCAGTGAGGAGGCAGGGCATCGCATTCTTTCTCACTAAATGCCTCTGCTAGATCCCGGTACTCACTGGGGATGAGTGGCTCGCTTGGTGGCGGTGAGGCAGCCATGTGCACTCGCTCATTAGGTGGCCTAAACTTTTCTGTAATGTCGGTTGAATCAGTGGGGGGGGGGGTTGGCCCTATAGGTAGCCTCACAGTTCTCATTCCTTTCTCCCACCAGATAAATGGCTTCTATTTGTCCAACCAGGCTAATCCTAGGATCACAGCCTCAGTCATTTTTGGAGCCACCAGGAAGCGAATAAACTCCCAGTGCTCACCTATTTCTAGGCATAGGGGCTCAGTTAATTGCGTAACTAAAGTCCCTCCCATCAGGGAGCCATCGGCTTGCTCAAACCTCATGGGTTGGAGAGCAGTTTTGCTCGTATGCCCATTTTCATGACAAATGGCAAGCTAATGACGCATCGGGAGCATCCGGAATCGACTAGCAGTTTTAAGTCTGCCTGTGCCCCCGACTTAGGGATTATGAGTTTGGCAGGCAGTGAGAAAAGTGGGATGTGTCGACTCACCATCGGGTCATTCTCTCCTTCATCGTCGCTGTTGAAAGAGGGTAGAGCGGGGACGGGTCCAGCCTGAGTCCCAGCATCCTCCTGTGTGGGGGATGTGACCTGGGCAACAGGTTCCTTTGTGATCCAGTTGTATTTCCCCACTTCTCAGTTCTAGCTCTTCAAATGTTCTGCCAAATTTCCCACTGGCTAACTACGAGGTGCAGGCAGGTATTTGCACTCACCCGAGTCCCCAGTGGCAGATGCTCTGGCTGCTCTCCACCGGTCTGGGGAATGCGATATGTGGGAATCCCTTCATGGTAGCTCCACCTCATCTGCCTTTGAAGCCCTTGAGGGTGGCAAGGCCGTCTCAAGTCATCTGGAGTCTCCGTTGGCTTGTCCCAATCTGACGACCAGATCAGCTCTTCTAGCTGCTTGTGTTTTGCTCCCAGCTGGGAGGCCTGCAAAAGTTCTTTCTCCACTGGCTTGCTTACCTGTTGCTTCCCCCGCTGGGGTAGCAACTGCTGCCAGGAAACTGGCTTCAGGCAATTTGTCTTCCTTCATGATAAAATCTTCCCTGAATCTTTGCCAGCTTATCCCCCAAGTCTAGGGATAGCGACTGGGGCTCAGGACCCCTAAATAATTTGGAAAGTTTGGAGTTTTTGGCTTAATGTCATGGTTACGACAGATGAAACTCTTCAAAGAACTTCAAGGCATTGTTTACCTTAAAGAATCTTTATGGGAGTAGCATAACTTTGGCACTAACATAGTTGAAGCCAAAAATTGGATTCCCCTCCCCTGAGCACATAGTATCAAAGCACAATTCCCTCCTTCAATTAACAGTCATAAAACACTTTGTCCAATTAGTTTGAAATGCAGGCTTTCCCTCCTGTTCTGCTACCCACCAATTCTTATCAGCTCTTATTTCACACACTAGTACAATATTGTTATGTCTAACTAACTCCCACCACATTCCACCTCCTCCCTCAAGCATCATTTAATTCTAAGAGTAAAGCATAAGAAAGAAAAAGGCTGCATCTTCATATGTTGTCAAAGCAAGAACATCCAATGTTAGCAGCGTTGACATCAAGTTTGATTAAATTATCTGAGAAAAGGCGCTTTAAATTTGTCAAATTTGCTAATGTAGCAAATCATTTCTTCTTACTTAAATATACCAAAGTTCTTCAACCTCAGGAATGTTAAGATGCATGCACTTCATCTCCCAGAATTCCCCAGCAGGCAGTTGAAGTCTACACATCTTAAAATTGCTGAGGTTGAAAAACACTGAAATATAGGATGAAACTAAACTATGAATCATTTTGCAATCATCTACAAATCATTAAACAATGGTAATCTAATGTAAGCAATAATCTAGGTTTTAAAACAGAATTTATGAATGCAACAAAAATTGAAGTTAAAAGGATCTTCTCAATCAGACCTAAATCCAAATCCTTTCCAAATATATTTTCACTGCTATACATATAGCAGTGGAAATCCACTAAGATCTACATATGTACTCATCATACTGTTAGTTTTCAGGCTAAGCAATGTTATGCAAAGTACAATGAGTGAAAAGTAATGGCCAGAAGAAATTAAAGGTAAGAGATAGTGTCTTTGCAGCTGATTTTAAATAGTATTTGCTACTAAAGATAATCTTCGGGGAAAAGACATTTTTTTTCCTTGGTCATTTATTTGTCCAATTTATTCCTGCTGCAATTGATAGATTCTTGGCAGGTTGAAATTATATTCCAATAAAATTTAATTGTATAAAATATATATCCAAATATCAGAAAGTATAATTAAAACCACAAAATAATACAGTAAAATAAAAATCACAAAACCACCAGAAAACATACATACATATGAATATATATGAAAATATAATTCTGGTCCTGTATTAAAGAGGAAGCTAGCTGTGTGACGTTATGGTTATCATTGCCTATGAGGTCTGTGAAGAAGGCAATGGCAAGCCAGTTCCAAAAATATTGCCAAGAAAACTGCACATAATTGTCGAAGACACAATTACAAACCCATTGTAAATAATTCTGTTTTGAATAATTTCCTATTATAATTTTTTAATTCTGCTGATAGAATTCCAAACAGCTACTTAGGTATTAAAAAGTAGTAGAAGACAAGAATGAACACATATGTACATATAGATTAATGATAGTCTTCCGTTTAAATGTAAACAGAATTATGCAAAGGACAGAAAAGAAAAAAATAAAGAGAAAAAAAGAGAAAAAAAGTAAGAAAAAAGGAAATCTAGTGAAATCTATTCTACACTAGCACTATCTTTATATTACAGTCTTCTATATTGCAAACTATACTTGCACAACATCTGTAGGATGATTCATATATTGCATTTTTTCTACATTTCTTATGTATCTCTTTTTCAACCAAAGAGACATCATGCAGACTTGTCTTACTCCCTGCGCAATTACAGTATTTGTCAAGCTTTTGATTTATTGCCACTCATATTTTATGTCCGTCACTTTTTTTACTATTTTTAACAAACAACTTTCAACCCCTTATTTACTCAAAATATTATATAATTCAGTCTATTTGCTTTATTATACTGTTTCTCTAAATCAACAAATATATAATAAACTTTCTTTTTGATATTTGCTGAGGAGCAAATATCGAGCCTGTACACATCTTCTACCTGTAAGGACCCACTTCAATCCCACATCTTAAGAAAGCAGAACTCTTGGAAACAATTTCTGCCAACAGGAACTTTTATTAAGAGTAGTTGATAGCAGGCATAATAGACAGGATCTGAAAGATTTCTTTACAGATTGATACTTTAAAGTGTTTCTAAGCAAACCCCATCCCACAGTTCATCCGGATGGCTCAGACCGGCCAATCCCCAGGTGTTAAGTCCATCGTGGGAAAGGGAAGATAACATTGATCCAGCTCTGGTTGTAGCACGATGTTCCACAGTTCTTCACACCTCCTTTTGAGACATGAGAAATAAGCCAAGTTCCAGAGGTTTGTATTTCTTTTTTCCCCCTTTTCCTAGCTGCCAGGTTAGGGAGAAGAAAGTTCAGAGAGATGCATAGTGCAGGAGGCAATTTGTTACATTGTAATGGGCAGCAGCAATAAACAAAAGGTTACATTGTAGCGAATAGAGGAAGTGAAAGCAATAACCCCGCAGGCATATCCCCCCTCCCCGTTGGGAGTATGGCAGAATCCAGGGGAAGGTGAGATTTCGTTTTAGATCAGAGGAGATAGATAGAAATGCAATATAAATGGATTCTGACATCCTGCCCCCCTTAAAAATAAGAGAGATCCACCTGTGGAGAAAACAAAACAGGTATAGAGGTTAGTCTGGTTTGTTGGGATATTCTGTATGAAACCTCTTTAGCAGTTTCGGTGCTCTGACGTGATGTTTATGGACTCACTCGTTGTGTGAGGAGGGAAGGTGTTTCCATGCTACTAGGTATTGAGTTGCCCCGTGATACTTCCTAGAATCTAGGATTTCTTTTAACTCAAAGTGTTGTTCTCCTTCAACCATGATTGGAGGTGGTGGGGGGGATTTTTGGCCGTAAGGGCGACTGTTGTTCCCTTTTCAGCAAGCTGCAGTGAAAAATTGGGTGTATTTGCCTGAGGTTTTTGGGTAGTTCTAATTCTATGGTTACTGGGTTTATGATTTTTTTAATTGGAAAAGGTCCTATATATTTTGGGCCAAGTTTTTTTTATAGGGCTGTAAGGATTTTAGGTATTCTGTACACAAATATACCATTTCTCCTACAATGAATGGTATGGGTTCGACTCTCTTGTGCTTGTGCTTTGTATGCTTGCCTAGCTTCGTCTAAGGCTTTCCTAACTACTGGCCAGGTGTTTTGTAATTGTGCTATCCATTCTTTCAGCGATGGGATTGTCGGTTTGTTTGGGATTAGTTCTGGCATAGGGTTGAAACTTTGACCGGTGGCTATTTGAAAGGGAGTGTAGCCTGTGCTGGAGTGGACTGCATTATTGTAAGCAACTTCTGCGAAAGGGAGTAGGTCCGTCCAATTCATTTGCTGGAAATTAATAAAGCATCTTAAGTATTGCTCAAGTACTGAGTTACAATGTTCGGTCTGTCCATTACATTGAGGATGATGACTAGATGACAGTCCCTGAGTGGTTCCTAAGAGGGATAAAAATTCCTTCCAAAATTCTGACGTAAATTGCACTCCCCTATCAGATATGATGCGTTGGGGTGCCCCATGCAGTCTGTAGATGTGCTGCACGAATAGTTTTGCTAAGGTTTTTGTGGTGGGAATCTTTTGGCAAGGGATAAAATGCACTTGTTTGGAAAACAAGTCCGTAACCACCCAGATGACAATGTTTCCATTGCTTTCTGGTAATTCCACTATAAAGTCCATGGATATTTCTTTCCAGGGGGCTGAGGGATTCGCCACTGATTTCCCTTGCAACCTCTTAGCAGTTGCGCACATTGGGCAGCTGGCCACGTAACTTTCGATGTCCTTTTTCATGGACGGCTACCAAAATTGCCTTTTAATTAAATGTAATGTTTTTACAAATCCAAAATGCCCTGCTGATTTTGTATCATGGCATAGTTGCATGAAAATGACCCGCTGGGTGGTTGGTATATATAACTTCTCTCCCACCCATGGCAGTCCGTCCTTGATTGTGCACATGTGTCTATTTTTCTGGAACCATTCATCTGTTTCCAAAGTTTTCCGGAATTTGATTCCAGTTTGGCTACCTAGCTGCGGCTTTAATTTAGCTTGGCCTCTGGTGGTTACTGGTTCAGGCATGAGTGGTTTAGAATCGGTGGCTTGCGTGCTGTTATATTGCGGCATGCGAGACAGTTCATCTGCCAGGAAGTTCTTCCCCCCCGGCAAGTGCTTGAGTGTAAAACGGAATCAGTGAAAATGCTGGGACCAGCGGGCTTGCTTGGGAGTGAGCTTCCTGGGTGTTTTTAAGGCTTCCAAGTTTTTGTGGTCCGTCCAGACCTGAAAAGGGATTTTATTTCCTTCAAGGAAATGGCGCCACGTAAATAATGACCAACACACCCCATATGCCTCTTTTTCCCACATGGCCCAGCGCTGTTCCATTTCGGTGAGTTTCTTGGACGTGTACACGCATAGTTGCAATATCCCTTTGTCATTTTCTTGTAATAGTACAGCCCCACTGCCACATCGCCTGCGTCTGCCTGTATTACGAAAGGTTTATCCGTGTCTGCGTGCCTCAGTACGGGTTCGGCAGAAAAAAGTCTCTTTAACCTCTCGAATGCTGCTTGGCATTCCATTGTCCATTTTAGTGGCTGGCTAGGTTTCACTGAGGATTCTCCCTTCATTTTTACTAAGTTCGTGAGGGGCAGGGCTATTTGGGCGAACGAGGGGATGAATTGGTGGTAAAAGTTTGCAAAACCCAGGAAACTTTGCAACTGCTTCCTTGTGCGAGGTAGTGCCCATTCTAGTACTGCTCTGACCTTCTCAGGGTCCATTTCAATGCCCTGTGGGGATATGCGATAACCCAGGTAGTCTATGCTTTCCTGGTGGAATTCGCATTTCGATAGTTTGGCATATAGGTGGGCAGCTCGCAGTTTCTTTAAAACCACTCTGACTAGGTTGACATGTTCCTCGTTGGATTCGGTGAAGATAAGGATGTTGTCTAGATAAACCAGGACCCCCTTAAATAGATGCTCCCTTAGTACCTCGTTGATTAATTGCATAAATACTGTGTGGCCCCCTTGTAGTCCAAATGGCAAAACTTTGAACTGGTAGCACCCCATTGGGCAATTAAACGTGGTTTTCCATTCATCCCCTTCCTTAATCCTAACGTGGTAATATGCTTCCCTTAGGTCTAGTTTAGTGAAAATTCTTCTTTTCGAGAGATGGGATAACATGTCCTTCATGAGGGGTAGGGGTATAGGTTACTTTCACTGATTGCATTCAGGGCGCGGTAATCTTCGCACAAGCGCAAAGTGCCATCCTTCTTCTCTCTAAAGAGGACCGGGGCGGCTACCTTAGGCTTGGCAGGTTCGATAAACCCCCTTTCTAGGTTTTTATTTATGAATCTTTCCATGTCCTCCCTCTTCTTAGGGCTCATAGAGTATAGTCTGGGCTTCGGGAGTTTTGCCCCGGGCTTGAATTCTATGGTACAATCTGTGGGTCGGTGAGGGGGAAGCTCATCCGCCCTCTCCTCACTGAAAACTTCAGCAGGGTCTCGGTATTCCTCTGGTATTTTGGGTAGCCCCTTTTCCTCTCCCACCGATGCTTTCTCAGTTCCTGGGTTTGGTAGGGCTCCTTGGGGTTTTACATTCGCAAAATCCCCCTTCGGGAAATTGAGTTCTGCCATTCTCCAATTTACCCAGAGGTTCCATTTCTTTAACCATTCCAGCCCTAGGATCACTGGGCATTCCATGCCTGGGGTCACTACAAACGTTATGTCTTCCTCATGGTTCCCCAGGGATAGGTGGACTGGTAAAGTGGCTAGGGTAGCTGACACCCCCCCTGCTATGGACCCATCTAACTGGCCAAATGAGATTGGTTGTTTCAGTCTCCTCACCGGGATGCCCAAGTTCCCCACTAGCGTCGGGCTAATGAGGCAGCAGGTGCAGCCAGAGTCTATTAAGGCTTTCACTTTGACA
Organism: Azemiops feae; assembly: GCA_023970755.1. Classification (NCBI taxonomy): domain Eukaryota; kingdom Metazoa; phylum Chordata; class Lepidosauria; order Squamata; family Viperidae; genus Azemiops; species Azemiops feae. Next base: position 39,317 of record JALGBA010001661.1, on the reverse strand, counting down.
GCTTCGGGCATGGAGGGAGCTAATATAGTCACTGTCTTGAGGATGGGTGCAATGGGTCCACTTACCAGGGGTTCGCCCTCTGAGCTGTCATCCGAGGTGTCCACCGCCCCTGCGGTGTAGGCTGGAGTTCCCTCCCCACGCTTGGCAGTGGTTGGGGACTCCACAGCCTCTATCGCTCTCATGGTGGGATCTTTTGGTTTGGCTGGGGACTTCCCTGATTTCCTGGCCAGTGATCGGTCTGGGTTGTGCTGAGGGGCTTTCGAGCGGCATTCTACGGCGTGATGCCCCTCTCTCATGCATTTGAAACAGCCCGTTGACTTCTTGGTCATAGCCGGTGGTGTCGCTGGCTCGCGCCTCGGCTCAGGAGGTGAGCGGCCCCATGGTTTTCCTCGGTGGTGCCTCTTCAGTAGGTCAATCTCTGCTTCCTCCACCAGGACGTACCATTCATCGAGTTGCCGTGGGTCCTCTCGAGGCAGGCAAGCATCATACAGGTCATAGTTTAGGCCATCTTTGAAATGGCTAAGGAGGATGTCTTCCGGCCAGTTCAGCTTGTTGGCAATGGCTCGGAATTCTTGTGTATAATCGGCTACCGGGCATCTGCCTTGCCTCACCGTTTTGATTCTCTCACGGGCCTTGTGATCAGCCAGTGGGTCCTTGAATCGCCTTCTTAGAGAGGACATGAAGTGGTTGAAGTTGTTGAGCTCTGGGGCATTGGAATCATGCAGGTTCACCATCCAGTCTACGGCCGCCCCGTCCAGAGTGGATTGCACGATATGGATACAGGCTTTGTCGCTGGGGATGTCCCGCCCATATTCTTCCATGTAGCTGAGGACTTGGGTTAGGAAGAACCCCAAGCGTGGTGGCTCCCCCCTGAATTTCACACCCAGCAGCGGGAATCTTTGGATGGATCGGTGCCTTCACTGCCGACGGTATTGTCTCCCATCCTGATCGCCATCTGGGGGTTGGCGGGGAGTGGGGCCTGTCGAAGTAGTAGCTGCTGTTTCAGCAGATGTCCCTGGGACTACAGTTTCCAATTCCCCCTCAGTGTCTCTCCAGCTGCAGCTCCAGGTGCTGGTGCAGCCGCGGGGTTCAGGTTTCTCCTTTCCTAGAGAGCCGAGGGTTCTTTTCATCAGGTCAATAGCTTTCTCTAGGATCCAGTGTTGTGCACAACTTCCTTCCTCTTTGCTAACGTGCAGGGATTTCTCCATCTCTTGCTTCCATTCGGGTTGATGGCTGCCCCGTCTCAGGGTCACCTTTTTCGATATCTTTTCCCACTCGTCTTTCTTGCGAATGCCCATTGACCATCGGTTTGTGGTCGCATGTTTTCACCACTTCTTCTCCTGAGGAGTATGACATCTCGGATCCTGACAGCTGGCAGGATCCTGGTCGGAGGGAAGGCTCTGCTTCCATGGGGTTTTCTTCCTTCCCTGCCTCATCGTCCGACATTGTATTTTTTGCAAAATCCCCCGGTAAGGGTCTTCCGTCCAGGTTGATTATTACTGCAGATCCTGTCTAATGTAAGGACCCACTTCAATCCCACATCTTAAGAAAGCAGAACTCTTGGAAACAATTTCTTCCAACAGGAACGTTTATTAAGAGTAGTTGATAGCAGGCATAACAGACAGGATCTGAAGGATTTCTTTACAGATTGATACTTTAAAGTGTTCCTAAGCAAACCCCATCCCACAGTTCATCCGGACGGCTCATACCGGCCAATCCCCAGGTGTTAAGGCCATCGTGGGAAAAGGGAGATAACATCAATCCGGCTCTGGTTGTAGCATGATGTTCCACAGCTCTTCACACCTCCTTTTGAGACATGAGAAATAAACCAGGTTCCGGAGGTTTGTATTTCTTTCCCCCCCCTTTTCCTAGCTGCCAGGTTAGGGAGAAGAAAGTTCAGAGAGATGCATAGTGCAGGAGGCAATTTGTTACATTGTAATGAGCAGCAGCAATAAACAAAAGGTTACATTGTAGTGAATAGAGGAAGTGAAAGCAATAACCCTGCAGGCATATCCCCCCTCCCCCTTGGGAGTATGGCAGAATCCAGGGGAAGGTGAGATTTGGTTTTAGATCAGAGGAGATAGATAGAAATGCAATATAAATGGATTCTGACACTACCCAATATTACTGATTCCAGTATTTGTTCATTGTCACTTCTTATACTGTTTCCAATAAGAATTGTACCAAGTACCTTTCCAGTCATGCTTAGCAACCTAATCACCCATGATTCTCTCTTCTTTCATTCCTTTTGTATAAGAAACAATAACCACATTCTTCCAATTGTTAGGCACAGAAGCAATCTTCAGAGAGGTTATACTCAGCCACTCCATAAGATTGCCACGTCATGTTTTAAGATTTTTCCAATCACATCATCTACATCTTCAGTCCTACCATTTTTAGCATTCTCGCTGTATTGAGGACTTCTTTTTCAAATACTATTTTCCTAGACAACAACAGTAAAAGAGAATATCAATAGTTCAGAGTTGAACTATGGAGTCCTTTAGTACTTTCAAGCTTGGTTTATTCTTGCAGATATTTCATTAACAACTAGATAACAGCTTCTAGAATGGAAGCCTTTCTAGCACTGAAAATATTGCTTAGGTGGGTAATGAAATATCTGCAAGCAAACAATCAAGCTCAGAGAGCACTAAGGACACTGCAGACACACTTATTCATTTCAGTTCTATTCTATATCATATTATGATACAATCTCTATAATTCTGATTCCCACATTATCTCATTTCAATTTCATCCCAAATAACTCCATCACTTTTATTCTTAATCTCATTCATTCTTTTGGGGCATCATTGTTGAGCTCTTTCCACCTATTTCTGAAATTATCTTTAAAATTTCCATCAAAATTTCTCTGCATGGACTCTGTCTGTTTTAAAATCAACTATTCTAGTGATAATTAGGATATTTATATATATGCACTTTAACCACTGTGCCACCAGGGCTCCAGAGAACCACATCTGCAACCCTTTTGTTCGGCAATTGGATAATTGGTTAAACAGAGATTCCAAATATGTGTCTGCCCTTACTTTTCCACCCCACTCTACATCAAGTGAGGTATTTTTCCCATTAGTGGGTGACAAACATCCTGTGCAAGAAGAAATCAAGACAGAAAATCCACCAATGGCTTTTCTTAGCTTATGCCACTCTAAAGCAATAAGAATAATACTGGTTGCTGGTCTTGCTACTTTGGTGAGCTAGGACTTGGCAATTAAGGCAACAAATGTTATATTTTTCTCAATGAACAGTGGACAACACTTTTTGCCTTAGGCTGTAGTCCTGTACTACAATCTTATTTTTCTTTTTTTTCTGAACTGACATATGCAGGATTGCACCTTTATCTCATTGGAATCTCTTAGCAATCTGTCTAATTTACAAGACAGCAGAGTTTAATGTTTTAATAATGCTATAGGCTGAGGAATATGGAATGATCAGAGGCAATTATTTTCTTCTTAATTCCTGATTTTATCATGTTCTAAAACCATCACTGAAACAGCTATCAGCTTGTCATTAAGATTTTTTATGCAATCTAATGGCAAACTGTTAGTGCTGATCAGAATAAAATTTATGCCCACACATGAATGTTTCAGATAATGCTAAGACTTTCAGCTGGTTTTCTAAGATAAATAGCTTATTATTCTACAATGATGTTTTGTTTACTTTAACATATTATATTCTTGCCTTACAACATTTATGAACATTAAAAGGACCAAACCATTTTTAATCTATTTTGATTATAGAAGTACTAGAACAAAATATTGGAAGAATATTTGGGATCATAAGATAGCAACATATCATTGTTGAAGGAAAAGTCTTCATCACGGTTCAGTCAAAGCTGGGAATAAACAACATGGCGACTGCTTTAGAAAGAAGGTTGCAGTTTATTGAAGAGGAGAGCCAGACAGAAAGATGGCTCTGGAAGAAAAGAGAGGGAGCACATGTAGGGAGTGGGTTTTATACCCTCTGGGGCTCTTGAGTTTGTTTTCTGTTCCTGTTTGAGGTTTTGTATTTCCTGTGTCATGTACTTTGACCTGAGTCTGAGTGTGTCCCTTTGGCATCTTTGGGTTAATCCTATTATGTCCTGTCTTAGAGTTTGGGTGGGGTATGCAGATTTTAGGTGTCTGTCTTCTTAATCTTCTAGCTGGAGGCCTCCAACCTTCCTGAATGGATTATTAATCTGCATTTCTACAGAGCTGGTTTCTGCTTGGGGGGGGGAGACTTGGGGCTATTAAGCAAAACTAGGTATGCTTTTCTGCCTCTTTAAGATCCTTTGAGGAAATATAATATTCTGCCCTTTTAATATTTCCTTCTCTGGAGGGGCTGACTTTCCACTTCATCATGTAGTTAATTTATTCACAGATGCTTATTTTGATTTAAGAATACAAAGCGAGAAATATTTCAACTGAAATTGAATTGAATCATGCTGTGAAGCCATAGTATTAGAAAGAAATATTTCAATATTTCAATATTTCAATATTGAAAAATCATCTGTCAAGAAAATTAATGTAGTATACATTCAGGAAAAAAATGCTTAGCCCAAGTGGATTTAACTATTTAGGAAGAATTATTGCAAAGGATAGGCAATAAATAAAAACATGTAATCATGCACCTGAGTTACACAAAATTAAGAGTGAATTTAAAACATGGTATCATATATTATTATTTGGAAGGATAGTAATGTTTAAAATTACTTATAAAATGATAGTTATTTGAATATATTTTTTCTATTTTAAAAGTCTCCTAATATGCTCACTAATTGGCTTAATGGGGTAAAGCAATTATATCTTACATATGTAAAATGTCAGATAAGACAAGCTTGCATTATAAACAAAACCAAAAGGGAAGTCTAAAATAGTAAAGATGAAAGAGTATTCTAATGAATCTCAAATGAGAGAATTTATTCATGCTTTTAGTAGCATCAAGTAAACAGGCATTTTGCCAACTTATAAAAGCAGTTGTTAACCTTTATTTATAATGTTCTTAGTTATAACTGTCTTATTGTAACTGTAATAAGATGGAATCACATAGTGATCTTTAACTGGACTTCTCTAATCTCATTTCTTCACTATCCAGTATTTGAGTTTGAGCTAATTCAAGGAATAGGAATATAGAAGATTTATGAAGCGAATAATAAAACTATGCTCGAAACTTATTTCAAATAAAATGAGTAATATACTTTCTTTGTTTTTATTTTTCCTATGATACTCTATAGAAGTGAAACTGGACTTTGAAGAAACAGGAGGGAGCAAATATTGACCATTAAATTTTGGTGTCGGAATAAATTCTTGAGAATACAATGGATAGCCAAGAAAATAAAAAATGGAACATAGAACAAATCAACCAAACTTTTGACTCATGACACAATATTCAGGTTCAGTTATCATATTTTGGGCACCTGTGGAGACCTAGATCCATTGAGAAGTCCATAAAACTGGGAAACATGAAAAGAAAGAGAAGAGGATGATTAGCAGCAAAGAGGATACAGTAGCTATCAGACAGATTTCCAGCTTGCAGTTTGCTGCTTGCTTGCCCTCGGCTGCCATAGAAATGGGGTGGGAGAGTTTGGTATTTGGGGTGGGTAAGTGAGCTGGTGCAAAGTGTTCCCAAGAGAAATGGAAGGGAGCATTGTTACCCATCAACAGAGTGGAGATGTTTAGACTTTACCAAGGCCAACTGTCCTGGGCCTCCAGAGGCACACACCATCTGCTGAAGAGGGTTTCTCATAACATCATATTGGAAGTTGATTGGCCTGACTGGGCTGGGCCCTGGGGGGGGGAGGGCTGGGGGGAAACATTCAGTGTGTAACTTTCATGTGGTTTTAATTTAGATTTTGCTTTGTTTTTGCTGCTATCAGTTCATTCTTAGTAAAAGTACCTCTTCTCTAAATCCATGGAGTTGGGGGTTTTCTTTCTTAGGATTTGAATGTAGGCAGACCTGACATTGGCAATGTATGCATCATGAGAAGAAGTGAACGGCCAGATTGGTGAAATGTGCTCTTCCCTTTCATGTTTGCTTTTCAGTGTCACATAGAAGTATGTGTAGAGGTGTGATTTGTTGCAGTGTTGCAACACTTGTTTTATTATTTCCCCCTGTTATTCCCATCTCCTCTGGATATCCATAGCTACCAAAGTTTTTTTTAAGAAAATATTTAAAAAGTTTGGAGAAAGAATTTAAGTTTTGTACTTGATGAATCTCCATTAAAAACTTTTAAATTTATTTTAGTGGTCATAAGAAATGACAATAAAAAAGGCACTGGTGGAATTGTATTCCATTAAAACAATATTCATAATTTTCTTTCTAGTTTCAGTGGCAAGTTTATAAGTAAATTAACTCATACTTTCATTCTTGGTGAATGTCCTGTTAGCCAAAGTTTTAGTCTATGGTTTTTCACAAACTTGATTACATCATACAGGTTTTGTTCTGTTCCAAACAAGAGATTTGCTTTATTCCTGTTTGTCACAGACAGATTAACTCCAAAGACGGATTAATATTCAGATTATTTATTCTTCAGGAATCTCTAAACAATAACTCACAGTTAATGAAGAGTTCTTCTGAGGCACATATCATAATCTGTCCGATCTTGTGGTGTAAAAAATTAAAGGTAAATTCACCCCATGTTTGTACGGAGCAAAGGACCTCATGGCTGTACTACACAGAAACTTTTCATACTGGCCCATAGCCAGGAAATCCTGTCATAAACATTGAAGCCCCTCCCAGTGGCTAGTTAAGACATAGAACTGACCAATTAGAACACAGATATAACCATGTAACAACTAAAACTACATTTCCCAGAAGCCATCTCCCAAGGAGACAGCATTTAACCCCTTAAATGCTACTTGCTCTGAACACAATTTCATAAGCTAGCTACAATCTGGCCAGATGGCTACACTGGTCCAGCACAGGTTTTAAAACAAATCTTACTATAGGATTATTATCTATATTGCATGTAAAATATCAAAAACTTGCATAATTCATTTCTTCAGTTCAACTTTTATTGTTAGCAGTCAGGTTTGTTATAAAAAAATGGAAAACAAAAGCACACTGGTTTTTGGCTCAACAATTTTCTAAACTGAGAGAAATGAAATTGGCAGAAAAATTAATTCAGCAACAAAATCATTTGGAAAGTCCTCTATGAACACATTTATTACATTAATAAACTAGATTGCATCTATTGAATATATTAAATGTTGACTATTAATCTCATATATGTATTATGTTCAATAATATAAATATTAACAATTGTATACTACTTAGGTAGCAACACTAACTTTCTTTCTATTTGATTGTTTTTGTTTCTGGCTTATTTTTGTAAATTTGATTTCTTTTAAAGGTTATGTCTAGATATTGTGATTGTTTAATAAAAATAAAATTGAGTTACCATCTTTGTTTAAGCAGGTGATAGTTTTGGAGTTTCTTTCCAGAAAAAAGGCATGGGTAATATTTGTTAGTACCTTTCATGGCCATTAAAATAGACAGAACAGAGAACATGATGAGAAAGAATATTTTGAGGATTCCCCCTCCCAACTTTACTTCCTGTTAGTTGGAGGTACGTTAAAAGTATACTCACCAAATCTATAGTGCTTCTTCCCTGTCCCCTACCAACATACATATATTTATCACATAAACACTTTCACTGCCCCTTTTCCTTCCATTTATACATGCATATGTGGTTTTTGACTTTTGTATTAGCTGATCATGGCATCCTCACCTATTCTGGTAATAGATCAATAAAAATTGCTCCAAGAGAATGAAGAAAGACTCGGAAATCCTTCAAACCTCAACCATTTGTCCTCTTTCACCCACTTCCTTTTTTGTCACCTATTCTGTTATACTACCATATGGCTCCTTGGACACCAGCCAAGTCAGTCTCCTGGCAGTGTGTTATTTTGCTGCCTCATTGTTTCATTCCCTGATCTCTGGAGAGGCAGATTGTTCTATTTGGACTGCAAAAATCCCAACAACCTCTAGAAATACAATTCTAAACTCTTTGTTATCCAAATATTTGCAACTTTGATATGACAGATCTATAAAAATATAAATCTACCAAAAGATGGTAATGGATGAATGATAAACTTTAATAAAACTAGGCTGTTTACTGCAATTCTATTTGATTGGCCATCCTACTAATGCCTATTTTGTTTTGGAGAAAGCAAGTAATATTAATAATACTTTAGGTTGAGGGGACAATATGCAAAAGCAGGAAACATGCTCTAGGTTTCTGTCATAAGACAATTGAAATGCAATGCTATTTATTATTACAGTCATTAATATTGGATCTAATATTGCTTCCATATTATTGCTGGTGATTTCAAAGCAGGCTAGGTTCAGATGATAATATTTAAATGCTATATATCAGGCCTATTCACTAATCTTAAAGCTCTCTTCTTGATTCACAAATTAAATGACAGGTTGGCAAATTATGAGTTGTTTTGGTCAGTACTCATTATCTATATATTTTAAATAGTTCCTTTCAAAATGATCATCCAGCAGAATTGACCTACTGGGCAAAGAGCCAAAGACATCACTGATGATTGTATCTTCACACTTGCTTCTGTAATTATTTCTCATTTTGATAGTATAAGCACTTCTCAATCTTTTGCTGCTTAAAATTTATTGTACTGCAAATTTGTGTGGAAGATTTATATCACCCACATGCTTTTCAGGGGATGATTACATCATATTAAATGATCCCTCAACCAAGACAGGGTAATAATACAGCAATTCTCCTCAAAGTGTTATAAGTTAATCTGCATAGTTTTCTAAATTAACTGTGCTGGATTTACAAAAAATATTACCCTAGTAAAATATTGGCTGTTCTAAAGAGTATGTATCACCCAAAAATGCCCTTATGCTATGAATAGTTGTATTGCACATGAGAGGTATACTAGAAAATTGTAAAACAGTAATGCAATAGATGAAAAACCCTTTTGGTTTTCTATAGAGAATGTACCAGTTTGGTCTCCAGTAATTATTGAAGACATTAAGGACTTAATTACCTAATTAAGTATAGGGAAGCTACTGACAATGATTCAGTACCCTATGAATTAATTAATAATAACAACTCTGTTTTGTAGACATCTAATTTGGTGGCATTGTGGATATCTATAGTTAGCTATAATTGTATTCCTAGGGCTGGAGGCCTAGTTCTTCCTTTTTAAAAAGGGTGGGATATACATCCAAATAAATTATAAATCTATTCATTTTCTTAACATGATTACCAAACTCTATCTAGATATACATAGTTAAAACTGAGGAATTGGCTAAACCAGGAGAATCTTCTGGTGGAGGAACAGGTTGGCTTCAAATAAGACTAATCTGCTATGATCAAGGACTAGTCATCCAACTTTTAAAATAGAAACAGTCTACCTCTTCTACAATCTCCCACTTTTATTGATTATAAGTCAACATTTGACACTATTTGTCAAGATAAATTGTGGGAGAATTTGCAAGCCTCCCGATTGACTGATGCCTGCTACTTTTAATTTGTAATCTTCAAAAAAGATACAAAGCTGAAGGTCAGATGTAAATCCATAATCATTTAACATGTGCTACACCAACAATAAAAAAAGTTAAGTGGGATGTATCCTAGACTCAGTTATTGTTTAACTTCTATACAAATAACTTGGTAGATTACCTTATACCAGTGGTGGCGAACCTTTTAGAGACCGAGTGCCCAAACTGCAACCCAAAACCCACTTATGCATCGCCAGGTGCCGGGTGAGCATGGCCATCCCAGGTGGGCATGGCTATGGTAGTCATGGCAGCATGGGTGGGTGTGGCCAAGGTGAGCATGGCCAGCTCAATGTCGCTCCTGGGGAGGGATGCCTGTGGGGGCCAGGCAGGGTTGGGGGAGATCCAGGGGTTCTCTGGTGGGTGGGGCAGTGGGTAGGAGGCTTGTCCTGCAGGGTGAGGTGAGGCAAGGGAGGGGGCAGAGCAGGGGTGCCATTGCCGTGGGGCAAGGCAAGGCAGGGGCTGGGGCTGGTTGCAGACAAAGGGGAGCTCCGGTGAGGAGGAGGAGGTGGAAGAGCGTTTAAGCAAGCTTAGCAACCAGAGTAGCGATCCCCCCCAAAAACAAACGTGCTTCATGGGTAACCTCAAAGAATGACAGAAGAGACCAAAATCTGCTGCAACCACCCAGCAGATGGGAGGGGAATAAAAACGAAACAGCCAATCCTCAATGAAAGCCTCGGACAGGGGGAAGAGCACGGGCAGGCGGACGTCTTGCTCAGCTGATGGCTTGGAGGAGAAGGGCAGCTACACCTCCTCCCAAACGCTGCCCTCTCACAAAAGCAGGATGAAAACTCCAAAAAGCGACAAGGAAAAAAAGTTAAAACAGAAGAGTGTCTCGCGATGCTTTTCTTCCCCACTTCCTTCTAGCTGCAGGTTAAATATGTAAAGACCACAAAAGAAAAAACTTGGCTTTCTCTCATTTTAATTCAGAAGGAAGGAACGGGAGGATTGGGGGGGTTGTTTGTTTCAAAGGAAGGGAAAGAGGGGCTGGGGGAGCGCGGCAGGAGAACGGCGATGGCGCAAGGCTTCTGGCTATGCAGGGGGGCTTTGGGGCACGTTCTTTTTAAAAGAGCAAAACGAGGCAAAAAGTAAAAATCCCCCACTCACCCCACCTCCCAAAAATACAATAACAGAGCTTTCAATGATACAAACAACTTTTTATTGAAAAGTAAAAGTTTGCATTTGGCATGCTTTTAAAGAATTAATGTGATTTTTGCTGTTGTATGCCTGCTGATAATTTATCTACCCTTGGCTCATAGTTTGTAAGTTTGAGAGCAACACATGCAGCAGTCAGGTCATCTGTTTGTCTGCTTCTGGTGTCAGATTTGATATAATTCAAAGCTGAAAACAGCTGCTCACAAGCGTAAGATGATCCAAACAAAGTAAGGAAAGCAATCCCAAGTGCTTTCATGGATTTAAAATTATCTGGCAGAGAATTCCACACTTTGAGGATTTTGTTCTCAGAACTAACTGTGCTGTCCTTTGTCATCCCTTCCATCTTCTCTATGGTTTCATGCATGTCACAGAATTTATTTTTCCATATAGTGTTTTCTTGAAATTCCAGTAGCTCGATGTTCTGTTTCTTGCGTTGGTAGGCATTGAAGAGGCAGGACTCAAAGCAGGTACTTCTTTATTTGCAGTTGAAAAGAACTAAGAACAAAATGGCTCCACCCCTTTTTATACATTCAGCCTGGGGCGTTGCCAGCCAATAAATGCAACGTATTTTCCCGCTCAAATGCATCCTAGTCAGCCTTGCAGACAGCAAGTCTGGCCCAGCAGGCCACGTGGTCTGCTGATGGTTCAGGGCAGCTCCCTGCACCTCTTCCCAATTAAGCTCAGTACATAACACCCCTCCCCTCCTGGTTCTTTAGCAGATATGTGCTATTTTACAATACTACAAGCGTTCCCAACAATATACATTATAACAGTCAATAACACACAATATCATAGGTCTTTCCTTTACAAAGGAACATACATAAGCATCCCAATTGCAATTAAATACATAAGCATTTACACTTGCAATGACAGAAACCTCACATAGTCCCTTAAAAACTTCAGTGGGCCTTTGGCCCACTCCGATCATCTCGGAGCTGCTGCAAGTGCCCGATCTGCAAGCTCGCCTGCCAGGCTCGGCAGACCGGGACTTTGGGACCCGTTTGATACGGGTGAACCCGGATCATGAAGGCTGGCCTGTTCCGGTAGACCCGAGCCTTTCTCCATTTGACTTTGGTGGGCCTGTTCTGGTAGGCCCAAACCAGAGTTCTGCGGTGGGGTGGAATTCCCTTGACCGGCGTAAGAAACCGGTTGGGAGCACTGTCCCATTGGCGCAAAGCCTGAGGTAGTAGTGGCGTGAAAAGCTGATTGAACGCAATGTCCCATGGACATAGTGCCCGAGTCAGGAGCCGCCTCATTGGCAAAACCCCCATTCGGTGAATGCAATGTTCCATTTTCGGTGAGCGCCTGAGATTCACAATTGGGATCATGGTCCTCCTCCCCCCTCAAGAGCAGAGTCAGGAGAGGAAGAGTGGCGCGGCAGTCTCCAATGCAGCTGGTCAATGTGCCGGCACAGCACGCGACCATCCTCCAATGCCACTTCATAGGAAAGTGTCCCAGTAACCTTGCAAACCACAGCTACCACCCACAGTTGTCCTGGTCCATAATTATGTGCCCAAACCGGAGCACCCACTTTCATTTGCCTCGGTGCCCTTGGCTGTGACACCTGCGATGCAACCCGATCTGGGTGTAATCTATCCAACTTGGTGATAAGACGGTGACCCCAGCGGAGCTCAGCTGGGCTCTTGCCCGTGGATGTGCATGTGTGCATGGTGTTGTGCGGTGGCAGAGGAGGAAGTCTGCCAACCTATGGTGCCAGTTGCCGTGGGTGATCCTCTTTAAGGAGTCTTTTGTGGTGCGCACCATGCGTTCCATTTGGCCGTTAGAGGCCAGGTGAAACAGAGCTGATGTGGCATGCCTTATCATATTCGCCCTCAGAAAGGACTGAAACTCCGAGAAAGTAAATTGAGCTCCGTTGTCGGAGACGAGGACATCTGGGAGGCTATGTGTGGCAAAGATGCCACAAAGAACCCTAATGGTGATGGCGGTCATCGTATTGGACACTGGAACGACTTCCAGCCACTGCCCACAACAATGAGGAAGAGTTGCCCCTGAAAGGGGCCGGTGTAGTCTATATGAACCCTCGACCAAGGAGCATGAGTAGTTTCCCATCTATGGACAGGAGCATGTGACATTTCTGGCCTTGACTGCTGTCAAATGCAGCACCCGTGGACCTGGGCCTCAATGTCTTTATCGAGTCCAGGCCACCAGAGGTAGCTATGCACGAGCGCCTTCATCTGGACTATGCCCGGATGTCCCTCATGAAGAGAATCAAGGACTGTAGTCCTCAGTGAGGTCGGGATTACTACCCTATTTCCCCACAGGAGGCAACCCTTAAAGTTGGATAACTCGTGCTTCCTCTTCCAGAAACTCTGGAAGCTAGGGCCAGGACATGTTTCCAACCATCCTGTATACACCCAGTTCAACACGCGGCTCAAAGTGCTGTCAGAAGCTATTTCTGCAGCAATGTCCCCTGTGTTAAGGGGAGACTCCAGCAAATCCTGGATAGACAGGATGTGGTTGGCCAGTGCAGGATCTGGCTCTAAATGCTGTAAGGGCAGTCTACTAAGGCCGTCTGCATGACCCATTTCTCTACCTGGTTTGTGAACCAGGCAATAATCATAAGCTGATAGAAATATTGACCACCTCAACATTCTAGGAGAGATGATTTGGGGTGTCTGCTTGTTTGTTGTGAACAACCCTAGAAGCGGCTTGTGGTCAGTAAAGACCGTGAAATGGCGGCCGTACAAAAAGTCATGGAACTTTTTGACGCCAGCCACAATGGCCAATGCCTCTCTATCTATTTGCACATAATTGTGCTCAGCAGCAGACAGAGTTCTGGAGTAATAGGCTATAGGGACTTGTGTCCCATCAGCCCTGAGGTGACTTAAGACAGCCCCGATCCCGTAAGGGGATGCGTCACAAGCTATGCTAACTGGCAACTGCTCATTGCAATTAGCCAACACCACATTGGAAGACAACAATGCTTTAACCGCAGAAAAACTGCTCTCGTGGACACTTGTCCACTTCCATGGGGCCTGTTTGTCCAAGAGCCAGTGTAACGGCTCTGCCACTGCAGCCTTGTGGGGGAGCAAAGCATGGTAGATATTAAGGAGTCCCAGGAAGGCTTGGACCTCTCCCTTCGTCTTGGGACTGGGTGCCTGCTGAATCGCTTTGAGCTTGGATTCAGCAGGATGGATGCCTTCGGCATCTATGTGAAACCCCAGGAATTCTGTGGAAGTGACTCCAATTTTGCACTTCTCTTGTTTGAGCTTCAGCCCCGCTTTGCGGAAACGTTGCAAAACGGCCCGGAGCCTGTCAGCCAGGGTTTCGACTGATTCCCCTGCGATGAGGACATCATCGAAGTATGGGGATATGCCTGGAATATTGTGGAGCGTGCGCTCCATGACACTCTGGAAAATGCCAGGGGCTACATTAACCCTGAACTGTAACCTCTGCACCTTGAAGGCTCCCCGGTGGGTCACAATTGTTTGGGTCTCTGCCGTGGCGTCGTCCATCAGCAGCTGCTGATAAGCCTGTGCCAAATCTAATTTGGCAAAAATGCAACCACCCTGTAGAGACGCCAGAATATGGCTGACTACAGGCACCGGATAGGAGTGCTGCTGGAGAGCTTTATTTATAGTCAGCACAAATGCGGACTTCTCCATTGGCCTTAAGTGGCGTGACAATGGGGGTTTCCCATGGACTACAGTCCACCTGTTCCAAAATGCCTTGCTGCAACAATTTGTCCAACTCAGCATTGATTCTCTGTTTGAGAGCAAAAGGCACTCGACGAGGTTTAATTCTAATGGGTGCTACTGATGGATCTAACCTTAAAGCAATTGGAGGGCCTTTGTGTGCTCCTAACTCTGGGCTGAAAACATCAGCAAACTCCTTACACACTTCTGAAAGGCTTGCCGTTTGCAAACTGTTTAACCCAGTCACCCGGATGCCTAGTCCAATCAGACTCGTGCGGTTGCCCTTGACAACAACGACGTCCAAGGGACCCTTAAAATCCCTGAACTGAACCCCGATTGTGGCCTCCCCCTTAACGCTGACTCAGGAATTCTGGAAATTGGTCAAAACGAGATTCAACGGCCTGAGCTTAACTCGTTGGCCGCTTCTGCAGCAAATCTGTTTAAGAGTTCTCTTGGAAATTATGGACAGAGCTGAACCCGTGTCCAGCTCCATGTCTGAGGGGACCCCCTGCAGTTTGACTTCAAGATGAAGCTTTTTCTTCAACGGCTGGTGGGAACCTGTTCTGCATACGCTCCTTCTCGATGTGCAAAAACCCACCCTATTCTGACTGGGGACCCCAGTACCTTTCTGAGGCAACTCTTCCGATGGATGGTCTTTTGTGCAACCCAAACAAATGGCGGTGATGTGGCCTTGCCTGCCACATGCCCGGCAGGTTGCGGTGCGGAACCGGCAGTCGGCCCGCTTGTGACGGCCTCCGCACCCGATGCATCGAGGGAAGGAAACTGCCTTGTCAGGATGCCTGTGGGGCCTTCTTTCTTGCAGTTGCTGTAACCGATCGACCTCGTTGTCTGACTCGGAGTCTTCAACCCTCTCGGCATTCTCTAGATGGACTGTGTTCCGAGCAAGGAGAGTTCCTGGAAAGCTGCAAGGCCTTAACAGCTCCTCCTGCTGCTTCTTCAGCCGTTATCTCCCTCAGCGCATCTTGGAAGGAGACAGTGTCGTCGGCAAAAATCTTTTGCTGAAGTTCTCAGCTTCTCAGACCACAAACTAGCCGGTCTCGTAGTCGTTCTTCCAGGTCCTTAAATTCGCAAGGCCTTGCAGCTTGTCGCAGAGCAGCGATGAAATTCAGCAGCGGTCTCTCCAGGACGCTGGTCCCGCTGTTCAAAAGCATGTCGCCAAGCTATGACCGACAGCTTCAGCTCAAAATGTTCTTTGAGCATTCTTTTCAGCTCCGCGTAAGCAATGGACTCCAAGGGTGCCGGAGCAACCAGGTTTTCTGCAATATCAAAAGTTTCTTGACCGCAAACGCATAGCAGCAAGTCTGGCCCAGCAGGCCACGTGGTCTGCTGACGGTTCAGGGCAGCTCCCTGCACCTGTTCCCAATGAAGCTCAGTACATAACACTCCATTTCCAGATTTCCTAAATCTAACCACTCTAAGCAGGAACGATCAAGTTCTTCAAATTTGGCTTTATCTGGAGAAGTAAGAAAACACAGGGTTGTCTCCATCTTACCGAACTGTGAAAATCTGTTACTAAAATTTACCTTTGAAGCTGCTACAATGCTAGAAAATTCCTTGTAGATTTCCTGATGGCTTGTAGGATTGTCTACAAATGTTGTAGAATTTTCTAAATGAAGTTTTAGACTAGGAAAATATTTCAGCTGCCCACTTTCAAGGTCTCTTTCAAAAACCTGCAGT
The DNA here is from genome assembly GCA_023970755.1 of Azemiops feae. NCBI lineage: Eukaryota > Metazoa > Chordata > Lepidosauria > Squamata > Viperidae > Azemiops > Azemiops feae. Next base: position 23,286 of record JALGBA010001661.1, on the reverse strand, counting down.
TTTCTCTCAAATGTTTTGATATCACAAAGCATCCTTTCTGCTGTTTTCCCTGCACCTTGTAATTGTTTATTCAGTAGACTGAAGTGGTGTGTAAAGTCTGTAAAAAACATGAGGTTGGTAAGCCAGGCCATATCAGTGAGCTGTGGACATTCTTGCCCTTTTTCATGCATAAACAGCCTAATTTCATCCAAGCAGGCCACAAATCTCTCCAGGACTCGTCCTCTGCTCAGCCACCGGACATTATTGTATATAAATAAACAATCATACTGTGCCTGAACCTCCTCAAGAAGTACTTGAAACTGCAGGCTTCCGGTTCCGGATCGCCGCAGATGCAGTCGCAAGGAGAGCCTCGTCTCTCCATCGGCTGTTTTTCCCTCTGCCGGTAGACCATCGGGTCGAAAAGTCGCCCTGGAGGGGCGACCACCATTGAGGAGGCCCTCGTTGATGGGGGAAGGGCGGCAGCTCCTTCCTCGGTCCGAGCCAGCTCCTTAGGGCCGTCGGAGAAAAGATCACCCAGTAAAATGGATGATCATTTCGCAGCGCCAGCCGAAAGCCAGAAGAACAGCTAAGCACAAAGAACCCCCGTGGAGAATCCGGGTGAGACCTTTCCTTCCCCCTCTTTCCCTAATTACTCTCCTGTAAAAAGCTTTTGAATTTGAATTAGTTCCCTGCTGTGAGAGAGCAGTGTTTTGACACTGTGAGAAAACCAGCTTTGGGAACTGAAAAAAATAAAACAGCTATTTTTTTATTGACTATTCAACTCTTGGAATACTGAGGGACCCTGAAAATATTTCTACTTTTGATCATTACTATTCTAACTACGCTATTTACTATCCTGGACTTTCTTTTTTTATTTGTTCAATGTGAAAAACAAAAAATCTATTAACTTGGAAAGAAAGGCTTTATAGCCTACTGAGGACATCTTGTGACAAAAAGTGTTACTGCAACTGTATATTTTTCTTGCTGGAGGATGGCTTTGACCTTCAAAGGATGAGATATCTTGAAACAGCTGGGTGGTGATTTTGTTTACTAGGAATTGGAGGTGAATATTTGTTGACGTTTACTAAATATAGCCTTCACTAAAAGCTTAAAAGATCTTTTCACCACTGAGATGGAGGAATTTTACACACAGCTTGATTATGAGCTTATACTGGAAAAAATCTTGGAAGCTACGGAGTACACGAAATCTTACTCTCAAATTTTGACGGATCAAGTTATAGGCCGAAGAACAGTGGAGAGGGAGCAGAGTGGCTCCAAAGAGGCCTTTGAGCAACATATACAACCTAAAGAAAAACTATACTTACAACTTAAACATGAACTTATACCGGGAGAAATTGTGGAAACCATTGAACAAATCAACTTTACACAACCCCATATACAATTTATGGAGAAGCCTGATGATCAAAGAATAATTTTAATTGAGATGCCTGAATTGTCAAAACCAATAGAGACTGACACCCAGATACAAGTTACTGAAAATTGTGATAACGTGGATAATCAACTAGTAATTACAACATGGAATAAAACTGTCTACACCATTCAAAGGCCACTAGAAGAAATGGAAAAGAACTTTGACCAATCTGAAGTGCTAAGAAATACCTTTTTTCAAATATTGGGATTTGTAGGGACCTTACTATGGAAACCGGTGTGGCACAGAAAGAAACCTAGAGTTAGATTTAAAAATGTGTTTTAAAATTTCACTCAATGGGTTAAAAAGGCTTTAGAGATTTTGACTGATTCAACAACTAATGGAGTACGTGAATTCTGTAAGAGGATATCCTTTGTAATAATATTTTGTTTCAGATACGATAACTATCTGAAGGGGTAAACTTTACCTATTGGGTTAAAAAGACTTTTTATAGATATAGATTGATTGATAGAATATATATTTAAAACAGATAGAAATGTATTTTTTGGACTGATATTTTTATTTCAAATAAGATAATTATTTTGTAATGGAAGGAGAATAAGAGGGATTGGTGACAAGAGAAGAAATGGTATTAATGAATAAAATATAAGAATGTTATTGTGGGAATAATATATTCATTTTATATATAATTATTATGTTAGGGAAAAGGGAAATGAGGGATACCCGAAGTGTTAATAATATGTTTATTTAAGGCTAATTGGAATATGTTAACTGTAAATTAGTAAAGCCTAAAAACAGGATTTGGATCTTTACAACTGAAACGTGATTGATGTTTGATAGGATTGCTTGAATTCTATTTAGAAATGTATTAATTTGAATATGTAATAGTATATGAGGGAAATAGAGAGGGAACTAATAATGAATTAATTTGAGCTATATATTTATGATTTTTCTTTTGGATGTTTGATGTACCCATCTCCACGTTGGTTCCTAAGCACCTTGATGTAACTTTCCTACCCCTATAAAAATCCAATAAAATATATATATATAAGAAGTACTTGAAACTGCCGACAATTCAGAGCACGAGCCATGATGTAATTCACTATTTTTGTGACGTCTTTGAGGACATCGTCAAATTTTTTGTTGCTTTCCCTGGCACAAAGAGCTTCCTGGTGTATAATACAATGGAATTGAATTACTTTATGTTTTATTTCTTGAAGAAACAACTGTATGAAACCAGATGTTGCCCCCACCATAGAAGGTGGTCCATCACTTGTAACTGAAACCACCTTTTCTGGTCTTATGTCTTGTGACAAAAAAGCTTCCTTCACAGCATTGTAGATATCTACACCTTGTGTTCTTTCAGGCAAAGACATCAGTTTCAGCAGCTCTTCTCTCATGATGTCACCAACAGCATAACACAAAATTACTGCCAGCCTTGTATGATTATTGATATCTGTGCTTTCATCCAAGCACATGGAGTAACAGTCAGTGGTGAGCTGCTGACTAACATCACTTGCCATGCGCTGAACTCTATCTTTCACAATATTTCTGCTCAGTGATATCTCAGTGATATCTCAGATGCATTGAATAATTTTATCCTTGTTTGGGAAATCATGAAAAAGAGAATCACTTCCAGACAACATGGCGTTTTGATAATATCCCCATCAGAGAGGGGCTTACCATGTTTTGCTATGCACAGTGAAATTTTAAAACTGGCAGCTGTCAGATGATTTGTTCTGGAAAGATAGTTGGAAAAACTAAGATGCTGGGAATGATAGCTCCTCAATTTCCCTTCAAGAAACTCTTTTCTTTCAGTATCACCAAGTTGGGCAACATTTGTGTGGTTGGTTTCAAAGTGCCATCTGACACTTTGTGCGACACACAACACTTTTGTTGCATAGAACACATAATGCTTTCCCACTGCGTTCAATCACTCCAAATGACTGTGTCCAGGCCTCTTGGAATGATCTTCCACTATCTGTTTTTGATTTTTTGGCTGTAGTCATTTTTGGGTGGGTGTACAAGACTTGGAGTCTACAAAAACACAAAATTAAAAAAAAATGAAGCAACCAATACAAATCTATCCCTAAATAACTAACACTATGAGTTAACACTAAAGAAATGGATATTCCCTGAATCAACAATCTAGGAGGGGGAAATTAAACAATGAAAGCAGTGTCTTGGATTTTACAGGTTGTTGGAAAAGTACTCATTCATTTTACCAGATACTGAAAATAGCAGAGAAATCTGAAGCAGAACGCCTGTATTAGCAGATGCAACTGATATAAAATCTGGATGAAGAATGGTCAATAAAGCATTCTTGGTTGTCTATTTTATCTTTCCTAATAAGCTGTAACCAACTTTCTCACTTAACTTTGCAAACCCTGTGGGTCCCACGCCATTCCACATATCTGCAAGAAAGCAGCTGCAATCTGGGTACTCTAACAGGGCTTTTCCAGTCGCCTAGCAAGGTGCCAAAAACTTGATGTAAACCTGATGACTCCCCCCACAAAAGGAAATAAGTGATAAAGTACAGTAGTCCTCACCTTACAACAGTTCACTTAGTGACTGTTTGAAGTGACAACGGCACTGAAAAAAGTGACTTAAGACCATTTTTCACACTCTGGAGCACGCCCACCCCTCGCTGCTGCCACGAGGCTGGGTAGCGGGTGAGTGTGAATGCTGCCTCGTTGGGGCCTGCTGAGGCCATCGGCCAGCTGAGGCAGCTTCAGACACCAGGCTGCCCCCCGCCCACCATTGCCACCATGCCACGAAGCCGGGCAGCCAGCCAAGGCAAGGCAGCTTAAGCAAGCAGGCCACCCCCTGCACCATTACCACTCTACTGCCATCACCCACGAGGGCAAGGCAAGGCACCCCCCCGCTGCCCGCCCTTACCACTCTGCTGCTGTCACCGCACGAGGCCGAGGCAAGACAACCCCCCCGCCGCCCGCCATTACCACTCTGCTTGCTGCCATCACCGCACAAGGCTGAGGCAAGGCAACCCCCCTGCCGCCCACCATTACCGCTCTGCTTGCTGGCGTCACCGCACGAGGCCAAGGCAAGGCAACCACCACCTGCCATTACTGCTCTGCTTGCTGGCGTCGCCAAATGAGGGCGAGGCAAGGCAACCCCCCACACCACCCGCCATTACCACTCTGCTTGCTGCCATCACCGAACGAGGCTGAGGCAAGACAGCTCCCGTGCCCTCCACGGCCATTACTGCTGCTGCTGCCATCACCGCACGAGGCCGAGGCAAGCCAGCTTAAGCTGGTAAGCCGACTCCCGCCCTCCGCACCTTTCACTGCCACTGCCATTGCTGCCCCCGCCACCCCTCATCCTCCTCCTCCCCGTGTGGCCGGCCACTGAAACTACCGCTCGTGCTCGCTCGCTCACTGTCCACTCCGACTTGTGCTCGCTCGCGTGCTGTTTGCTCCAACTCATCCTCGCTCACTCGCTGTCTGCAGCAAATGCTGCTCCCACTGAAAGTTGCTCCTTTTATAGCCTCTCGCCTATTCCCAGACTGTGCATGTGTGGAGAGCAGCACATATGCAGACAGCTGCGAGCTGTGCATGCACGGAGAGGAGGGAGCAGCTCAGCCCAGCAATGTCGCATGTGCCACCAGAGACGGCTCTTTGTGCCGCCTGTGGCACGCGTGCCATAGGTTCGCCACCACGGTCCTAGGATCACAGTCTCAGTCATTTTTGGAGCCACCAGGAAACAAATGAACTCCCAGTGCTCACCTATTTCTAGGCATAGGGGCTCAGTTAATTGCGTGCCTAAAGTCCCTCCCATCAGGGAGCCATCGGCTTGCTCAAACCTCATGGGTTTGGAGAGCAGTTTTGCTTGTATGCCCATTTTCATGGCAAATGGTAAGCTAATGACGCATCGGGAGCATTGGAATCAACTAGCACTTTTAAATCTGCCTGTGCCTCCGACTTAGGGATTATGAGTTTGGCAGGCAGTGAGAAAGGTGGGACATGTCGACTCACTATTGGGTCGTTCTCTCCTTCATCATCGCTGTTGAAAGAGGGTAGAGCAGGGGCGGGTCCAGCCTGAGTACCGGCATCCTCCTGTGTGGGGGATGTGACCTGGGCAACAGGTTCCTGTGTGATCCAGTTGAATTTCTCTCTCATTGGCTGCTGGGTAGGTTTCTTTCTCACTGCTGGTCCTGGTCTACTCTGCTGTTGGGGGTAGGGGACTGGGCAATTCGCTGCTCGATGTCTCTGCTGTCTGCATCGGAAGCACTTGATTGGTGAGTCTTCAGGTGGCCTGGGTCCTTCAGCACTCGCAGCAATTGGAGGTTTTCAGGGGGGGGGTTGCCATTTGGGTTGCTCTGGCTTTGGCGAGGCTTCAGGTGGGCGAGGCTTCTTATAGCAGTCGAGCTGAACATCTAGTCTTACCGCTGCCTGGTACCATTCTTGCAGCTGATCAGGTACTGCTCGATAGATGCATGCCTGAGAGAGGTGATCATCCAACCCTTCCCTGAAGTGATGGACTATGGGACTGCTCAGGCCACCTCTCTATCTGACCGGCTAACTTGTGGAACTCTCGTATGTACTCCAGGGCAGACCTGCCGGCTTGTTTTATCTTATGGATCTGTTCTTCTGCTTTGAGAGCAATGGATGGGTCCTCAAATCTTTCTCTCAGTCCCAGGAGGAAGAGGTGGGAATCCTCCAATTCAGGGGCTTGCTCATTATATAAATTGTTCAGCCATTCGGATGCCTCTTCCTCTAAGCTGGACACAATCACATCGACCATAGCGCCTGGGTCCAGGTAGAGATATGCCCAGCAGTTCAAATGAGAGCGCACTTGGTTGAGAAAAAAAATCAGCTTCTCTGGGTCCCCATCGAAGGTTGCTCTGAAAGGTGGAGCAATCATTGGCTGCTGGGCCCCCCACTGTGGCTGCTGCACCCCAAGTTGCTGCTGACCTCACCTTGGCTGCTGATACAATGGCTGCTGGGCTCCCCATTGTGGCTGTTGCACCCCCAGTTGCTGCTGGCCCCACCATGGCTGCTGCCATATTCCCATGGGTTGCACGTTCGGGGGATGTGGCCAACCCCCCTGCTGTAGTTGCAATACCAGCAGTATTGGCCTCCCAAGTTGCCAGAGGTCTCCCAAAGGTTGCTGTCTGGGTGGGGGCTGCTGTTGTCTTTCCTGCTGTTGGCCAGCTGGGAGTTGTGGTGCCCTCTGCTGCTGTAGGCCCCTCAATGGTTGCTGGATGGGTGGGGGTTGCTGCTGGATCTCCCTCATTTGCGGACCCCTCAGCAGTAGCTGTGCATTCAGGGGCAGTGATCAACCCCCTTGCTGCAGTCGTCCTCCCACCAGTTGCTGATCTTCTGGCTTCTGCATCACCCCAAGCTGTTGCAAAGCCTCTATTAGCTGCTGCAAGCTCAGAGGTTGTTGACCTTCCGCCTGCGGGGGCTGCCAAACTCCCCATTGCTGCAGGGAGCTGGAGGCCCTGGCAGGGGACTTCAGGGGCTGGAAAGCTGTCTGATCTGCGAAGGAAGGGCTGGGGGCCTCTTTCAGCAGGAGTTGTTCCCCGCTTCTCACTTCTAGCTCCTCAAATTTTTCTGCCAAATTTTCCACTGGCTGACTATGAGGTATTTGCACTCACCTGATTCCTCAGTGGCAGCCGCTCTGGCTGCTCTCCACCGGTATGGGAATCCCTTCATGGTAGCTCCACCTCATCTGCCTTTGAAGCCCTTGAGGGTGGCAAGGCCGTCTCGAGGCATCTGGAGTCTCTGTTGGGCTTGTCCCAATCTGACGACCAGATCAGCTCTCCTAGCTGCTTGTGTTTTGCTCCCAGCTGGGAGTCCTGCAAAAGCTCTTTCTCCACCAGCTTGCCTGCTGTTGCTTCCCCCCCTGGGGTAGCAGCTGCTGCCGGGAAACTGGATTCAGGCAATTTGTCTTCCTTCATGATAAAATTTTCCCTGAATCTTTGCCAGCTTATCCCCCATGTCTAGGGATAGCAATTGGGGCTCAGGACCCCTAAATAATTTGGAAAGTTTGGAGATTTTGGCTTAATGTCATGGTTCTGACAGATGAAACTCTTCAAAGAACTTTGAGGCATTGTTTACCTTAAAGAATCTTTAATCGAGCAGCATAGCTTCGGCACGTACATAATCGAAGCCAAAATCTGACTTCCCCTCACTTCTGCACGTAGATCAAAGCACAATTCCCTCCTAAAACTAACAGTCATAAATTACATTCTCCAATTAGGTTAAACTGCTGGCTTTCCACCCAGTTTTTTATCCTGCCATGCCTTATCATCTCTTATTACAATATTGTATGTCTAACTAACTCCCATCACATTCCTCCCCCTCTCCCCAGTATCATCTAATTCTAAGAGTAAAGCATAATAAAGAAAAAGGCTGCATCTCCATATGTTGTCAAAGCAAGAACATCCCATGCTAGCAGCATTGACATAGATATTATAACCCCTAGGCTTATTATATGGAAAATCTGGGCTAGTAAATGTTTTTTCTCTATGGACATCTTCACATTTAAACAATCTTATATTCTGTCAATAAGTTAAGAGAACTATCCGGTATCTTGATTGCTTGACAATACTGTATTGTCGAGATTGACTCAGAATATCATTGCAGGTGAAGCTCAAATTGATAGTAAGAAACCTAGTACAATTGTAGCGTTACCTCCTCAGAGGCCGCCAAAGCCCGGGGCCCGCCCCGGCCCCATTCCCCCTAGTCAAGCTCTGCAGCTGTGCTCTCTAGGTGTTGGTAAAGTGTCTCTTCTAACAGAGGCTCACACAAAGTGAGGAGGTGGCAGGCTCTTGTCTTCAGGGAGGGGCTTCCAGGAACAAAGATGACCAGCCCCCTAGCCCCAATAATCAATGCTGTGATGGTGTCTAGCAGCCCCAGGCTGTCATAGCAGCAACAGTCAATGATTCCTCAGCGACCTTTTGGAAACAAGTGGGGAGGGGAACCCCCCCCCCCCGGCTCCAGGCAGTAGTAAAACACGAACAAAAGCAGTCAGCGTGCTGCAGCAATGGCTGGCCCCCCTCAGGGCAACTCCCCACAATGTCTAAAACTTGCACAAGCAGCAATAGTCACAGTTTGGATGGCCTTCAGTCTTCACAGCAACAGCAGCCTCTCTTCCTCTTCTGTGGCTTCTTACAGTCTCAGCCAGGTCAGTGTCAAACCCCTCCCCCCTTATTCTTTATTATTAAAATCTGAGGTTAACAGCCCCAGCAACTTTCTTTCTCCACACACTTGCTCTTGCCTTCACTTGGGATATCCCCCTTGCAAAAGAAAGCAGTAAAATTCCACCCCTCACTCTCTCTCACTCTCTCCTTTCCCTCCTCCTCCACAAGAAGGGATCAGCTTAAAACCTCCAACCCCTCTTTGTCTTCACCTGGCTTTTCCAACGAGCAGCCACCACCCCCACTCTCCTTTCCTTCCTTCCTTTTCTTCTTTTTCCTCGTCCACGCCTGCCACGCCCAAAACCAGCAGCAGCTGTCCCAATCTCTCTCTCCCCGGCCAGGCTCCTGCAGACACTTTCAGACAGCCAGCAGCAGCTGTCCCAATCTCTCTCCCCAGCCAGGCTCCTGCAGACACTTTCAGACAGCCCCGCTACACACTCCCCCCACCTAAGCAGTTTCTTTGGTCCCCCAAAGAATAGGGAACTTTCTGCTAGGCATCTGTATTATCCAGGGAGCGAATGTCACTCTCTCTCTATACTATGGCCTGGGGCATCATATGTTAGTCTCTTCACCGGGCGTATCACCCACCTCGGTCTCTGCACTTTTGGCTCAGCAGTATCATGGGCACCATCCCTTAGTAACTCCCCACCCCCAGAGGTACCTGGGGCTGGCAATTCCTCCTCTAATGCTGATGATTGCAGACCATGTGAAGTAGCCTGATCCACCTCTAATGACTCCCCTAGCTCTGTAATCTCTGGGGTCACCAGCCCCTCCTGTCCCGACAATCCCCCAGGTTGATCCCCTGCCTCAACTCTCTGGGGAGTCCCCTCCCATTCACAAGCTCTAGGCATGGGTTCCAAAACATCAGGCCCAGACTGTTCTAATTCCACCTTGCTACCCACAGTGGGGGGTATGGTCCCAATATCCCCTGATGACCACAACCAACCTATACAACTCTCTTCTTCTTCAGAGTCTTCCGTTTCCCTTCCTACGAATAAGATGGGTTTTGCCCTAGTTCCTACTCCCCTTCCCACTACACGGGGCTCATCTGTGGGGACTGGCTGGGTAGCTCATACTGCCTCGTTCAAGGGCAATAAATGGTTCCGATGCCACACTTTCAAAGGCCCTGAGCTTCCCTCTGGTTGTATCCGATACACCGGTAGTCCCGGCAGCTTCTCAATAACAACATACATGAACCCCACCATCTGCCAGTTTGTGCTTCCCAGAGGGCCCAAATTCCTTAATAGCACCCGATCCCCAGACTGCAAATCCTGGACTCTTACTCTCAGATCGTAATTTCTCTTATTCCGCTGTTCCTGAACCCCTGTGGCCTCTATGGACTTTTCATAAGCCGCCTTCAAGCTCTTCCTCAACCTATCCACATAATTACGATGTGACCTAAAGGAGGTGTCATGCATTGAGGTGCCAAAGGCTATGTCTATGGCAGACGGGCTTCCCTACCAAACATCAACTGATATGGGGAATACCCGGTGGCATCATTCCTCGTGCTATTATAAGCATGCATGATGGTAGAGATATGTTGCGTCCAGTGTTGTTTCTGTTCTTCAGTAAGTGTCCCCAACATGTCCAAAAGAGTACGATTAAATCTCTCAGGCTGCGGGTCTCCTTGTGGGTGATACAGGGTGGTACGGGACTTCCGAATGCCCAGCAAGCCCAGTAGTTGCTTAACAAGACTGCTTTCAAAGTCCCTTCCTCGGTCAGAATGTATGCGCTGAGGCAGCCCATAATGTACAAAAAACTTCTCCACCAATACTTTGGCTACCGTAACAGCACGCTGATCTCTTGTCGGGAAGGCCTGAGCATAACGGGTAAAATGATCAGTCATGACCAACACGTTTCCTTGTCTGCTTGCATTCGGTTCCAGGCAAAGTAAATCAATGCAAACCAAGTCCAAGGGCCCATAACTTTGCAAATGGTGCATTGGCGCAGTTCTGGACGGTAGGGTTTTCCTCTGAATGCAACGCAGACAAGATCTACAATAGTCTCCGACTTCCTTCTTCATGCAGGGCCAGTAGAATTGATCCACTACTAACTTAAAAGTTTTTTCCGGTCCCAAATGCCCGTGCTCGTCATGAAGCGCAGTCAGCACTGCTTCTCTGTGTTTCTCTGGAAGCAAAAGTTGCCACCTTTCTTCAAGCCCATCTGAAGGGCCCCTCCGATAAACCACTCCATCATGAAGCTGTAAGCGATCCCACTCCTTGTACAGCACTCGGGCTCCTCTCGGCAAATCGGCAAGTAAAAACTCCCGCTGACCACTTCTGAAAGCTCTTCCGACCAGGCCACAGAGGGGATCTTCCACCTGGTCCCTCCACAGATCTTTCTTAGTCAGGGCAAACCTACCCTCCCCCTTGATCTGAATGGGATTACAATATAATTTGGGGATGCCTGCAGTGGTAACCCCCACCGATTCAGCCCCAGTTGCTCCCCTAGCTCGGTGCTCAACCCCTCGATACAGTGCTTGAATACCATCAGGGGGCAATTGTACCCACTCTCTAATGCCTGTCCCTGAATCCTGGGGCCTCCTTGACAAAGCATCTGCATCGATGTTCCCCATTCCAGGGCGATATCTCAAACTAAACCTAAACCCAGAAAGGACAGCTAGCCATCGATGCCCCGTGGCATCAAGTTTAGCGGTTGTGAGCAAATACATAAGTGGATTATTATCCGTTTTAACCTCAAACTCTACCCCATACAAATAATCCTTCAACTTATCCACAACCGCCCACTTGAGTGCCAAGAATTCCAGCTTATGAGTGGGATAGTTCTTTTCCCCAGGGGTTAAGCCCCTGCTGATATATGCGATGGGCCTTAAATGTTGATCATGCTCCTGATATAACACCCCCCAAGGCCATCCCGACTAGCGTCCACATGTAACTCGTACTATCGATTGGGGTCGGCATAAGCTAGGACTGGGGTGTTCGTAAGCCTCCACTTCAACTGGTCAAAAGCCTGCACACAGCGCTCAGTCCATTCTGCCTGAATAGATTCCTGAGACTTCCTGGATCCCCCGGTTTTATGGGTCAGATTCGAACAACCCACTGCATCCTCTACTTCCTCATTCTTCAACAGCTCATTGAGCGGGCGAGCTATCTTCGCAAACCCTTCCACAAACCTCCGATAGTATTAACAAAATCCCAGAAACGATCGCAATTCGGCTACACTCTGAGGCCTGGGCCAAGAAACCACTGCCTCAAGCTTAGCGGGGTCTGTTGCCACCCTCTCAGCTGAGACGACATGACCTAAATAAGTGACAGATGGCTGGTAAAATTGGCATTTCTCTAACAACAATTTCAGCCCTTCCTCCTGGAGCCTTGTCAATACCTTCCCTAAATGCTCCTCGTGCTGCTCAAGTGTCTCACCAAAAACAATAATATCATCTAAATAGACCAACACCTCTATCAGGTTCATGTCCCCCACTGTCCATTCCATGAGCCTTTGAAAAGTTGCTGGGGCCCCTGATAGCCCCTGTGGCATTTGATTAAATTCATAAAACCCCAGTGGGCAGATGAATGCAGTTTTCTCCCTATCCTCTGGATGCATGGGGATCTGATGATAACCACTCCTTAAATCCAGCACACTAAACCACTTCGCCCCTGACAAACACTGCAAAGCATCCTCTATCCAAGGAGTTGTATACTGGTCAGGGATGGTCCTCCGGTTAAGAGTGCGATAATCTATACACATCCTTAGGGTCCCATTCTTCTTCCAGACCACCACTATGGGGGAGGCATAAGGACTTCGGGATTCCCTAATGACCCCAGTCCTTTTCAGCTCTGCTAGATGCTCCCTAAGACCATCTAGGTCACTTAAGGGGATCCGCTGAGATCTCTCCCTAAAGGCGTTATCCTCCCTCAGTCGGATTTCATGTTGGGCACTCCTAGCACAGCCCACATCAAAATCGTCTCTTGAGAATAAATGTCTCCACTTCCAAAGCTGGTCTCTCGCCCTCTCTCGCCACTCAAGAGAAAGCTGGGTGTTCTTGGGATAAAACTGATCCATCGAAACCTCCCCCTTCGTCTCTCCTTTACCATCCAGAGACTCAGTCGGAGTAGCTGGGCTCACCTGCCCCAACAACATCCGATCCCTCAACCGTACAGGGAGGCCCGTGATATTCCGAACCCCAACCGAGATCCACCCTTTTTCTTGTTGTAAAACCCGCGTGGAGATTACCTCTGGAATTAATTCCACTCCACCATTCTGTCCCTTTGGGCCAGGTTCAAGAATGAGATAAGGCCCAGGCTGCTCCCAATCTAACTTAACAGAGGCCCTCAGGTACACCACTTCCCCTGGTTGTATTATCCTCTTTTTCCTATCCAATTTCCATAAGCGCCCCACTCTCTCTGCAGGGGCCTGCTGCTCCCGCACCAAACCCTGACATACTGTCTGCAGTGCAGTATGAACATCCCTCACTATCGGGTCATTCCCCACAATGTCTATAAAATTCGCTCCTCCGACCAAACATCACCAGGAACATCAATTACCACGCTTGTCCTTAATTCACTATTCTGCTCTTCGCACCACCTGGTAGCCGCATTAGAGTCCATTTTGTTCTCCTGGCTCATATCCCTACACGAGACTAACTCTTCCTTACTAAGGGGAGGGGCCAGGCAGGGAATCCCGGATGAGCACCTCACGTGTAGTGTTACCTCCTCAGAGGCCGCCAAAGCCCAGGGCCCGCCCCAGCCCCATTCCCCCTAGTCAAGCTCTGCAGCTGTGCTCTCTAGGTGTTGGTAAAGTGTCTCTTCTAACAGAGGCTCACACAAAGTGAGGAGGTGGCAGGCTCTTGTCTTCAGGGAGGGGCTTCCAGGAACAAAGATGACCAGCCCCTAGCCCCAATAGTCAATGCTATTGTGATGGTGTCTAGCAGCCCCAGGCTGTCATAGCAGCAACAGTCAATGATTCCTCAGCGACCTTTTGGAAACAAGTGGGGAGGGGAAACCCCCCCGGCTCCAGGCAGTAGTAAAACACGAACAAAAGCAGTCAGCGTGCTGCAGCAATGGCTCGGCCCCCCTCAGGGCAACTCCCCACAATGTCTAAAACTTGCACAAGCAGCAATAGTCACAGTTCGGATGGCCTTCAGTCTTCACAGCAACAGCAGCCTCTCTTCCTCTTCTGTGGCTTCTTACAATCTCAGCCAGGTCAGTGTCAAACCTCTCCCCCCTTATCCTTTATTATTAAAATCTGAGGTTAACAGTCCCAGCAACTTTCTTTCTCCACACACTCTCTCTTGCCTTCACTTGGGATATTCCCCTTGCAAAAGAAAGCAGTAAAATTCCACCCCTCACTCTCTCTCACTCTCTCCTTTCCCTCCTCCTCCACAAGAAGGGATCAGCTTAAAACCTCCAACCCCTCTTTGTCTTCACCTGGCTTTTACGATGAGCAGCCACCACCCCCACTCTCCTTTTCTTCCTTCCTTTTCTTCTTTTTCCTGGTCCATGCCTGCCACGCCCAAAACCAGCAGCAGCTGTCCCAATCTCTCTCTCCCCGGCCAGGCTCCTGCAGACACTTTCAGACAGACAGCAGCAGCTGTCCCAATCTCTCTCCCCAGCCAGGCCCCTGCAGACACTTTCAGACAGCCCTGCTACACAATTTTCATTAGTTTTGTTTTGCATTCATAGTTGAAGAAAACTGGCACTTTTAGATATCTACCAAGCTATAATGATAGACATACTTATTTCAATGTTACTCTGCTCTCTTGGCTTTTAAACAAGCTTTCTATATCAGCTGTTATCTTATAACCATATGTTATTTTGTTGGGCTTTTTGCTAGTATTGAGTTTGTTCAGAAGAATCACTAATTTAAAGATGCTTACTTCTAGATAAATTGTTATGGGATTACAACCTATCATGAGTATATCCAAAGGATATTCCAACAATATTAATTTATTAGCTGAAATGTGGAAAGAATAGCTGAATAAACTGATTCATTAATATTGTCTACTGATTGTTCTTGAACACACCAAAACTGTTTTAGAAATGTTGATAATATTACTTTGTCCATTATATCATCACCATCAAATTTGCAGAGGACACCAAGCTGGCAGGAATAGTCAACACTCCAGAAGATAGGCTTAAGATACAGAAGGATCTTGACAGACTTGAACATTGGGCGCTATCTAACAAAATGAAATTCAGTGGTGAAAAAAGTAAGGTTCTACATTTAGGCAAAAAAACCCCAAATGCACAGGTACAGTATGGGTGGTACCTTGCTCAATAGTAGTAACTGTGAGAGGGATCTCAGAGTCCTAGTGGACAATCACTTAAATATGAGCCAGCAGTGTGCTGCAGATGCCAAAAAAGCCAACATAGTGCTAGGCTGCCTTAACAGAGAGATAGAATCACATGAAGTGTTAATACCACTTTATAATGCCTTGGTAAGGCCACACTTGGAATACTGCATCCAGTTTTGGTCACCACGATGTAAAAAAGATGTTGAGACTCTAGAAAGAGTGCAGAGAAGAGCAACAAAGATGATTAGGGGACTGGAGGCTAAAACATATAAAGAACGGTTGCTGGAATTGGGTATGTCTAGTTTAATGAAGAGAAGGACGAGGGGTGACATGATAGTAGTGTTTCAATAACTCAGGGGTTAGTGGAAATGTATTTAAACTAGCATTATTATAATATATATATAATATATATATATATATATATGTCTTTGATAACTGCAAAAATACGAATCCCGGGCATATCTGTTCAATAACACAGTCCTCGATCTCCGGGAGAAATATAAACCAGCTGTTTATTGTTAAAAAGTTTAAAACAATAAAAACAACTATTTACAATATTAAAACAACTTAGCTTTCGCTGGTCCTCTGCCAGCGTCCTCAGAGTAAAGTTTTGGGGTGGAAATTACTTTTATAAACCTTGCTAGCCCAACTGCTTACTCATTGACCGTGTGATAGGGCCATCCGTCCTGGCTGACCGTAATTGCCTTAATTGTCCCGCCTCCTCTTTTTTGCACTCCAGTTCTCCAACCTTCCTCCCTCCCATCCTTGTCAATCCCCTCCTTCCTGGCACTGTCGCCGTTAGCGTGCCCTCCAGCTGCTCCCCCGCACTTGGGCCCCACAGCCTCACCTTCCCCCCCTCCTCTATCCCTTTGAACCATCCGCTGTACCTGTGCAGAGTAAAGTTTTGGGGTGGAAATTACTTTTATAAACCTTGCAGGTACAGCGGATGGTTCAAAGGGATAAGAAGGAGGGGGGGAAGGTGAGGCAGTTGGCTAACGCACCAACGGCAGCAACATTAGGAAGGATAGGATCTGCAAGGATGAGAGGAGGTGAATTCAGGAGTGAGCCGGCAGATAGCCCAGCTGATCGTAGGCAGACGAGGCAGAGGGATGGGATACGGCTGTGCGCACGCACATCCAAGCGCGGAAGGAAATCGGAGGAAATAGCACTAATAGGGATAGATAGTGGAAGACAGGAACAACGGGCAGACAAACGGGATGGAAAGGAGGGGAGCGGCAATGGGAAGGCATCTAAGACACCGGATCTGGGTGTAAGGCCCAGAACGAGTACGGGGGAGCAGCTGGAAAGCAAGCCAACGGCGGCAACGCCAGGAAGGAGGGGATTGACAAGGATGGGAGGGAGGAAGGGTGGAGAACTGGAGTGCAAAAAAGAGGAGGCGGGACAATTAAGGCAATTACGGTCAGCCAGGACGGATGGCCCTATCACACGGTCAATGAGTAAGCAGTTAGGCTAGCAAGGTTTATAAAAGTAATTTCCACCCCAAAACTTTACTCTGAGGACGCTGGCAGAGGACCAGCGAAAGCTAAGTTGTTTTAATATTGTAAATAGTTGTTTTTATTGTTTTAAACTTTTTAACAATAAACAGCTGGTTTATATTTCTCCCGGAGATCGAGGACTGTGTTATTGAATATATATATATATATATATATATATATATATATATATATATATATATATATATATATATATATATATATATATATATAATATTCAGGTTTGTCTGAGTCAGAGGTGCCTTTTCAGCAAAGGTGTGATAGTAATTATTAGTTTTAAATATTCATGCCAATTCTGCATTTCTATTTCTGCTGTTCTCCAAATGTATTGCAATAATGGTGGGAAGGTTTCATAGATTATGCAGTTCTTGAGCTATCTCAGCTTGTACAAGATCACCAGATTTCCAGCCACTCATATATATCCTGAATTCAGCCAGAATTGAATATCAGAAGGGCTGAGCTATTTGTTCATAAAGGAAAACTTCAATATCTGCACTGGAAATTGAATCTGACGTATTACCATAGCACTGCTTATAAAACAGTTGATATTTTTATTACAGAATTAATTATTTACTGTAAGTATATTCATTAAAATGTACTTAAAGCACAATAGCAAACATCTGGATCAGATTGGGCAAGCTGTATCCCTTGATCTAATTTCATATCGTTCTAACCTAATTTCAACTTGCAAATGATTAACGTGGATGTCTACCAAAGTGATTTGCTTACACCTGCCTACTGGGCAGGGCTGAATAGGAAGAATGAAAGAAAATATTTTCTACTTCTATCAAAGAATCCAGACCAAATTTAAAGAAACAAACATAAATCTGAGGGGGGGGGGACCATTCCTAAAACCTACATGTATACACTTATGTGATTTTCCAAGCAAAAGAAAATGTGGTTTATATGAATGCCATAAATATGAGGAAATAAATTAATTACAGACAATTAATTTTAAAGTTATTTAATTATTATTTATTGCATTACAATTTCTGGTCAATATATTCATGTTCTTTCATAATGATGGTTATATATGATTTAGCTTATACAGACATTTACTCAGTGGTGGGATTCAAATATGTGAACAACCGGTTCTCTGTGTGGATGCTGCTTCCAGAAGTCCATTCTGAGCCTGGGCAACAAAAAATTAGCTACCGGTTCTGCCGAACTGGTGTGAACTGGCTGAATCCCACCACTGCATTTACTGCTCTGATTCTCTAAGGCAAGCTTATACTTTCAGCTTGAGCTGGAAACTCTAGGTTGACTCTGGGGGAAGCTGGGCATTCAATGGCCTTTTGAATATTTACAATTCTTTTCCTTGGTTGAAGGGATTACCTTAAATGCAAAATTGTCTTCTTTTGGAGTAAGTACAATATTAGGTTATTACTGCAATCTTCTCTCTGACACTCATGCTAATCCTTGCTTTATTCCCAAGTAGGTGAACACATCTGCCAAAGAAAGCACTGGGTTATAACCATTGTAGGTTATGAAATCTATTTGAGTATTCTTGGGGGTGAAGACAAGCACCTTGCTTTGTTTTATCACAGTTTTCTATTTGTTTAAAAAATGAGATCATTTTTAAGGTTTGTAAAAATAACTGAGTTGGACAAAACTCAGCAGCACTTTTTCGTGCGGCTGCTGATAAAAACAGGATCGCCAACATGATCGCCAACGTCCGATAACGGATATGGCACAAGAAGAAGAAGAAGAAAAATAACTATGCAGGAAGAAGATAAGCAGCATAAGATGGGCTTTAGGATTACCATATTTGAAATGGGAAAACTTTACTGGTTGCTAATGTGGGAAGTCAGCCCCCCTCAGAGAAAGAAATATTTTTGGAAACATTTAAAAGGCAGAATATATTTCCCTAAAGGATTTGAAAAGCAGAAACCAACCCCGCCCCCAAGTCTCTCTATCCCAAACAGGAACCAAGTCTGCAGAAATGCAGATGTGATAATCTTGTCAGAAAGATTGGAATCAGGAAACTGGAA
>JALGBA010001661.1:0-2500 GCA_023970755.1 Azemiops feae | reverse complement strand
GTTGCTCCTTGTGCTAGGGATTCGTCTGTCAATAAGGCTGGGTTTCCAAATGGCTGGTAGGCGGGAGGTATCATCTCGTTTATTCATGCTGTGTGGGCGTTTTTCTATCTCGATGGCTTCTCTGATTATTCTGTTGTTAAAGTGTTCAGTTTTGGCAATAGTTCTGGTATTTTTAAAGTCAATTTTATGTCCTGTGGCTTTGAGGTGTTGGACCAGGGAGGAAGTTGGTTCCTCTTTTCTGACTGAGTTCTTGTGTTCTTCAATGCGTGCACTTATTCTTCTGTTGGTTTGTCCGATGTATGTGGTGGGGCAGGCGGTGCATGGGATTTCATATACTCCCTGATTTTCTAACTCAATTTTGTCCTTGGGGTTTCTTAGGATGGTGGATATTTTTCGGTTTGTGCAGAATGCTGTCTTGATGTTGTGTTTGTGGAGGATCTTGGTGATTTTGTCTGTGGTGCCTTTTATGTATGGGAGGAGGGCTTTGCCGTTTTCTTGTTCTATGTCTTGGATTTTAGTGGGGGTTTCTTTTTGGATTAAGTTGGTAATCTTATTTCTTTGGAATCCGTTGGATGTTAGTACGTTAGTGAGAGTGTGTAGTTCGGTTTTTAGGTGTTGTTCGTCAGCTAAGCGTTTTGTTCTCGAGATGAGTGTCTTGGCTACGGAGTTGATCTGTGCTGGGTGGTGGTGTGAGAGTGCGTGCAGATAGCGGTTTGTGTGTGTTTTCTTCTGGTAGATGGTGTGTTCTAGGGAGCCATTGGATTTCTTGTAGACTAAGACATCCAGGAAAGGAAGTTGGTTGTTAGCTTCTGTTTCCATGGTGAACTGTATTTTGGGGTGTAGGCTGTTGAGGTGTGTGAGGAAGTTGTCTAGTTTTTCTTTCCCATGTGGCCAGATTATGAAGGTGTCGTCTACGTATCTGAGCCAGAGTTTGGGTTTATGATCAGATTTTTCTAGAGCTTGGGTTTCAAAGTGTTCCATGTAGAGGTTTGCAATGACAGGTGAGAGGGGTGACCCCATGGGTGCTCCTTCTATTTGTTTGTATTTTTGTCCGTTATAGATGAAGTATGTGTTGGATAGGCAATGGTTGGTCAGATCTAGGATGTGCTTGGGTGGGTTATATTTGTTTTGGATAGCTGTCAAGGCTTCTTTGATTGGCACTTGGGTGAAGAGGGAAATGACATCAAAGCTCACGAGTAGGTCGCTGGGCTGTAAGTTTTGTTTCTTTATGATCTCTATGAATTGGAATGAGTTTTTTACGTGTGAGGTGATGGATTCTGCATAGGGTTGTAGTTGTTTGGCGAGAAATTTGGCTAGGTTTTGTAGAGGTGAGCCTATGGAGCTGACTATGGGTCTAAGTGGAGTTCCTTCTTTGTGTATCTTGGGGAGACCATAGAGCTTAGGGCATCTGGATGCTTTTTCTCTGGGAATGATTCTTTGCTGGATCTCTTCGCTGATGGGGGAGGCTTTTATTTTGGATCTAGTGGTTTTTTCCAGGTAGGTGGTGGGATCTGTGTTTAGGGGTTTGTATGTGGAGTCTTGGAGTAGGTTGGTTAATTTGGTTTGGTAGTCAGATGTGTTCATAACCACCGTGGCGTTGCCCTTGTCTGCTGGTAGGATTATTATGCTGGTGTCTTCTTTCAGGTTAAGTAGTGCTGTCTGTTCCTCTTGGTGTAAGTTGCTTTTGGGTGGCTTGCTGGTGCAGAGGATGTTGGAGATTTCGAGTCTGATTCTGTTAGCGTCGTCGGGGTTGATTTTGGTCAGGCTGGTTTCAACTCCGCATATAATGGTTTCCGTGGGGATGTGTTTGGGAGCGACTGCAAAGTTGAATCCTTTGGAAAGGACATTGGTTTCGGCTTTGGTGAGGATCCTATCTGAGATGTTATGCACTGTTTGTTTTATGTGTGGCTGTGAGGGAGGAGGGGTTTGTTTCTGGCGTTCTTGTAGTCTTCGGAATTTGTTGGTGGGTGTGTCTGTCTTGAGGGTGGTCTGTGTTTCGGCTCTCCAGACGGCGAGTTGTTTGGATTTGTCCCAAAGTGCGGGGTGGATCTTGTTGCTGAGTTTGAGGTGAAGTGTGAGGAGATCTTTGTTGATTTGGTCTAGGAGGAATCTTTTTGTGTGAAGTTCATTTCTGATTAGGGCCAATTCTGTTCTTTTCAGGATGCGTTTGGTGGCTGCAGAGTTGGAGTGGAATTTCAATTGGAAGCATGTGGGGATTAAATTTTGATCTCGGCAGTTGCATAAGAATGCGAGGTCACATAAAGTGGAAGCTCTTTGGACTTCAAGTTTTTCATAGGTCCTGGTCAGATGGTAGATTTCCTCCCCGTAGAGGTACGATATTTGTTTTCTGAGGTTTTCACGGGTGTTTGTATGTAGGTCTTTGGTAATTCGGGTTTTCTCCCGTGTAAAATTGGAAGTGTCTTGGCGACGTTTCGACGAAGTCTCATTCGTCATCTTCAGGCTGGTGTCTCTTCGGCCTTGTGCTTCTGGAAGCAATGTG